>JAUMHB010075035.1:0-12760 GCA_032359685.1 Pittosporum tobira | reverse complement strand
GACTTATAAGGCTAAGGATAACTTTCTTTGTTTCAGTTATCCTTAGTTATGGTATTTCTTACTGAGCTATTTGAGCTTACTCCTTTGCTTCATATTTCTTTTAGGTGCAGATAAATGATAGCGGTGTTATTGGGGGGAATGAACTAGAGGTCCAGTTGCTTAGATATTTCTGCTGCGTACTATTCGCTAAAAGAATAAGTTGTGTAGAGAGAGCTGTATAATATTTTTTTTATATAATATGTTGTACCTTATTATAACATTGTGTACTTTAAAGTCCTGTGTATTTGTAAGTTATGAAATTATTAATAAATTGAAAGTCAGGGTGTGGATTCCCAAATTTAGGGGTGTCACACCTAGTCCCAAAAGCCTAGTTCTAAAAGCCTGGTCCCAAAAGTTCTGTTCAGTAGTCCATGCATAAGCCCAGTATCAGTCTTTAAAAAGACCAGTCTTTGAGCCCAGTTCTGAAGGCCAGTCCTCGAGCCCAGTCCTTCAAGCTTTTTATTGGTCTTTTTGGAAAAGACTGGTTCTAGTCTTAGACCAAACTTAGTCCAGGCTTAGACTGAGACCGGTCTTTGGACTGGCCTAGCCTAGTCCAGACTTCTGTTCGGTCTTTTACTCGAAATTAAGGATTGATTGGGACCATTGGGCTTTTGAAAGACCAGCCTGAGTTGGACCGGTCCAGGTCTTGACCAGGTTAGGTCCGGTCCTGACCAGGTTAGGTCCGGTCCAAGCTTCGGTCTTTGGGATTTTTGTGCACCTCTACATTCTTATACTTGCTAATTTGTGGGAGTAGTCAAGGCAAGACAAGTAGATGCCAAGATTTTGACTAGAAACTGATATGGCTTCTTCATGATAACATAGCCCCTAATATTTTATTTTATTTTGGCAAATTATTGAGGATGGTAAATTTTTTTTGGGGGGTTAACTAACAATTTTTATTATCAATGTTAGAATTTATGTTATTTGGAAAATTAAGTAGTAATTATGATAGGAATATTATTAGGGCAAAAAGTGAATTCTAGATGAGATGTGGTTAAATTAACAACTTCGATGGATTGATAGATAGAGAATCAGATTACTTTTGACTGGATTAGAAATATTGAAAACTATAGTTCACTTACAATTCTATGATGGTTTTTATTCAGACAAAGTGGCTAGTGGTCGGCTGGTGGCTCCCACCATGTTTCTAAGAAAGGATAGAGGATAAGAAATGATAGAGGATAATCTATAGACTAGTCATGAGAATTGAGACCAACCAAAAGAGATACATGTATCAGGGCCGAGGCAAATCTTGGAAAATCAAAAGCCAAATTGTTCTTGAAATCATATAGGTGAGCTAAGCAAGCTGAAATTATAAAGATGAAGTTGGCGTGAGAGTGTTTGTGTGAAATCTTGTCTTGTCTTTTCTTTTTTCTTTTTAAAATTTTTTTTTTCCAATAAAAATTGTGAAATTAATTGATTTATAGATTTTTTTTATATATTTTATAATTTATTTAAACTAAAAAATAAATTTTAAATTATTTTAAATAAAATTGCATTCACATTATCATCCTATCAACCGACCATTATTAACATAAACACTTGATATAATTTTCAGGTGTAAATAAAATATGAAAATAAACAATAAATAATATAAATGACTCATTTTTTTTATGAAGTTGGGGGATTAATCAACAGGGACAAAGCCACTCAATTTTACTTTACTGTCCACTAGTTAATGCATGTTATTATCAATACCAGAATGCTACTTATTTACGCATGTATGTTACGTCTATTTAATTTGCAAATATTATTCTCAAGTGAGCATGACTGCAAATATTTGTAGCACTCGGAATCAGCACCCCAATCAATGGGCATCCTCAATTTGTTTGCACTTTGTTAGTAATGATTTTGTGATCAAAGTCACGTCCAAGAACATCACATACATGACACAATGCCAAAAGCTTGAAATTGATGAATTCACGTTTAATTATTACTGTATAGTGGATTTGATTTTACGTTTAATTTATGAAATTTTAAAATTTAAATTGATATGAATTCGTTTTAAGTGTTATTGTATGGTGGATTTGTGTGAGAAAAAGAGAGCTCCAAGTGTGTTGTCCTAGGATAGAGCAGGAATTCGAAAGAACCTTATTCCCTTGAATCCGGACATATTCTTTCTTTCGGGGGACCTTACAAAGGCTAAGGAACAATAGGGACATAAAATGTTGTCCCATGTTATTCATCAACAGTTAATGTTTTGGCAGTACTTTAATTGATATTTCCATTGAACAAATTGATATTTTCTCCTATAGGTCTCTTTTTTTAATTAATATAAATTTGTCACTTGAATTTCGAATGTGATATTTAATGGTATAAATATCAATATTTTTGGGTGAAAGTACCAGTTTCCTTTTCATACACATGGAACAGATTCAAATAAAATCATGATTTTCAGAAGCAATGGATGACTTTCCAAACTGCTAAACGCACTTTACTTGCCATCTGCAATGCAATTTCATCCTTCATTTGCTTCTGCTTTCCCCCTAAACTTCTCATATATATCACCCTGGTAAAAACTTTGAGTTCTTGCTGCCAATATCAACGACGCAAGAGCTCCAACGCACGTAACACCTGCCAAAATTGCAAAAGACACCCTGTAACAATTAGAACCGATACAAGTCAACTCCTCCATTGCTGATCTCACCATTTTCTTCCTTGAGAGCTCCTCCAAGGCTACGCGATCATAAAGAACTCCTGTAACCTTCACGTTTAAAATATACGAACCAAGTGGACTAGCCAACTGCCCGATATTCAACAATGTAGCATAGTGCTTCAACCCAAATAGCTCAGAAATTATGGCATTAAGTAATATAAATTGTGCCCCTAACGTAAATCCGATGATCACGGATGCCACGTAGACTGAACCTGGCACAGGGAAGGCAATGAGGAGGTGACCAATACAGGACAAGAAGAGGATCATCGCGGTCACGTAGGGCCGGGGAAATTTGAATTTGATTAGGAGTTTTTCGGAGACTAAACCTGTGAAAATTCGTCCAAAGTAGTTCCATATACTCACAAGAGAAAGAAATGAAGTTACCGCTTTTCTTGGATATTCAAGTGACTCTCCAATTTGTCCTAAATTGTCAAGCGCAGTTAAACTTGACCCGATTCCAAAAGCTGTTGAAATGAATAGAAGTAGCATGTCAACGCTGAAAAGTGCTTGTAAGATTGTGTAATCTTCTCCCCATGGTGGTTTATTGAGCCAAGAACTTTTGGGCTTTTCTTCTGGTTGTGTGCTAGATGAGGGCACTGACGATGTTCGGGTTGTGACTGTTATTTTGGGACAATTGGGTAATTTTTTTTGGTTCCAGAGGTGTAACTCTTCTCTAAAGACAATAAAAAGAGGCAAAAAGAGTAAACCACAAACAAAAATGGCACTTGCAGAATAAGCAGCCCGAGGGAAAGGTACGAGTTTTTGAGTTATGGTCATGATCATGAGAAATAATGCTAGTATAATAGATACATATAAGAACTGGAACAAAACTCTGACCTCATTTTGTTGACTCACAATTTTCATAGTCCGAATTGCATAAACGAACACCAAAGAAATTGCAACTGGAAGCCAAGCAATGAGAAGGATAAGAGACTTGGGATCATTACCATAAATGGCTAAGTAAATTTGGGCAGTTATAGCACCACTTAGCCCACCAAAACCCTTTAAGACACCTAACAAAACGCCGCGATTTTCAGGGAAGTTTTTGACACAAGTTACAAGAACTCCGGTATTTGCAAAGTTGAGAGAATTTGCTGCAATGCACATGTACATGCACATTTGCCAGACTTTTGGCTTGGAAATTTTGGCAGTGACAACTAGCCAGATCATGAAATAGCCTACGAAATTCATGGCTGAACCGATCAATAGGACAAACCAAATTGGAGTTACCTCAGCGATTAGGCCTGAGAAAATTCCGATAGTTGAGCCAAAGTCTTTGGAGAAGCCTATGAGATTGAGAGTTCGTTGATCATAAGCTTGAGATGATTTTATTTCTCGAGAGTATATCCCAAAAAGAAAGACCCCTCCTACCGTTGCCATGATAAGGAAGGAGGCGAATAGAGACATCCATCGGCCACGAAGTACCTGTGATGAAAATTGAAGCCTGCCATTGCCATTGTTTTCTGTCAATGGGTGCTCCATAATCTTGATAGGAATAACTGTTTTGAAGAAATAGTTTTAAGAAGTGAATTTATGTTCCTATTATGGTTTATGTGGTCCTTCAATGGCTCGAATTTATAGAGAACTAGATTCAGAGTGCTCCTTTTTATTTGAGTTTGGTTGGAGCACGATTAATTAATCTAATAGAACTTTTTTAGATTAGTAAGCATCTAACTATGGTTTGTATGTGTATGGTTCAGAAACTTAGCTTATTAAATAATAGCTCCACAACAGCAAAAAGGAATTAGCATCTGAAGAACCATTTACATCACTATCAGTGTTAGCAATTCACAACGCAATGAAAGTAATGTCAGAGTTAAAAAATAAAATAAAATTATACAATAAGAATTATGTGGTATACCCAAATTAGAAAAAGGCGGAGATGATAGAACAAGATCGTCTCCTTAGAAATTTTGTTCGAGAAAAAGGGTTATGAATTTTTCCGTAATAAAATAGTTAGACTTTTATTAAACAACGATAATGTGACACCGACTCTCACATCGAGTAATATGAATTACTTTGATGTCTTTATAAATTTAAGTCTACTACTAAAAATTATTACATGAAATTAGAATTCAACCATCTTTATCTTGTGGGCAGCCAAAAGCTTGTTTTGACCTCTGCACTATTTATATTGCAACTAATATAGATGTCCGATGTTGTTTGAACTAATTTAAATTTTTATTGTAAATAATATCATATTTTTGTTTAAGAGATTTTCTATTTAAATTAGTTGTTTTATTTTGTATAAATTCAATATAATATTTCTTCAAATATATGATTTAAGTATTAATAGTTGTATTTTTTAGTGTTACTGAGAAAAAGATTGAGAAAGCGAAGGATGATAATAATAATGTAACCGAGTAACTTGTACTCTTTAAAAAATAAATCAGAAAACTCTTTTCATTGATTGGTATCGTAAAATTAAACAATGTCCTTAAGTTAAGTAGTACAATTTTATTATCATACCATAACTAATTAAGCAATCAATACAAAGGCAATCTATAACGAAGGCGTAAACGAAATAGTGCTTATAAATAAATTACTAACCCTCCAATCCATAATATTATGCAAAATTGTGGGATAATCATTAACACTACATACAATAAAATTAGTAGTCACACATTAAAATAATAATAACTTGGATGAAGTGTGGATGATAATACCACAAATTTCACATAAAAAAAACTTTTAACTTCTGCCATTCCACATGAAATCAAATCAAAGTTGTGAGGAATAATTCATGTTTGTTAAAATATAATCAAGACATAAATGAATTATTTTTAATGTTTATTCCTTCTCTTCTCTTTTATGGTGAATTTTGGTTTGGAATTGTAATTTAAACAATAAACATTGAGAAACCAAAAAAGGTTGTCATTTAATAAATGAAAGCCTAACAATAAATTGGCAACCATAACCATACCCATAACCATAACCTAAACAATATAAATTACAAAGCTAAAAGACTATCAACAATTTTATCAATTAATTTTATCAATTAATTTTTTTTAATTTTTTGATTGATTGATTGACGTTTGAGGAACTTGGTGGAACATGGATAAAAATGTAGCATTGACAACCAAACAGGAATATCATGAAGCAAATGAATTATATCCATCCACTTTGATGCTACATTTAGTTTTGTTCCTACTTTGATCGAAGCTGCTCTATTATTGTGTTATGTAGTATGTTTCTTTTCACGAAGCATTCCATTTCTAGCTTTCCCAGATGTTGTATCCAGAGTTGAAAGCATTATTAATAAATTACTTTAAATTAAGAAAATAATAATAAATCACAGTTCAGCAAAATTTGAACTTTTTTCAAAAACATTTCTGAAAATATAGAAAGGAAATGATATTTTACCGGAAGCTTCATTTGCATTATACTAGTGCTCCATTGGGTTCGGCTAGGGGGAATTCAAATTTGTTGTTCCAAATATTATCTTATTTCTTATTTTAAATTTAATTATAATTTTTTTTAATAATTAATTATATTTAAATTTATTAACAATATTTTTTTTTTTATAAAATGTAACTATTATATTAAATGAAAATAACATATATAACAATATTTGAAATAGTAAATTTGAACTCACATATTTGATGCACCCGTGCATCACTTGTCAATAATAAAAAAATGTAATGACCACTCATATGCTAACATATAAGCGTTTGGTACCACTCAAAGTTAAAATATGATTTGTTAAACCACTCAAATTTTAAAAACTGATTTGTAAAAACCATTACTATTGCAAGTGGGGCCCATGTGAAAAAGTCCACTACTTGCATGCAACCGGTTGATCAAGTATTTTGACTTATTTATTTGAAGCATATGCCTCACACAACAGTAGAAGAATCTAAAGCTAAATAAAGTAAAATTTTATTTTGTTCATTTAACAAAAATGAAAAAAATTAAATACTTTATAAATAAAATATATATATATATATATGGTTCAACAAATAATTTTTTTATGGAAGATATTTTATTTTACTATAGTTTAATACTATGTTAGTTTCACAGTATTAATAGTTATATTAATAATTATATTATATTAAATTTATTAAATTTATAATTATTTTATTATCATTAATAACATTTTATTATATTTAATATTATATAAATAATTATAATAAAGCTTCTTAATGTCAAATGTTACTCAATAAATTAGTTATTTATTAAGGCAACTTTACGTACAGATAATTTTATTATATAAATATAATTTCAATAACAATTATAATTTAAAATATATGAGTAATTTGAAAATTTAAAATGTTTAGTGTATATATATATATATATATATAAATTGTCAACAATGAACAATAATCATGTTTAGTTGAGATTGTGAAAACAAGAGTATTCTTGACGCCATGAGTTTGAATCACACATATGCATAATTTTTGATATTTTATTTTCTTTTTTGAGGGTAAAAATATCCCCAGCACTTAAAAAATTCCCAAAACAAAGACTGTTGTAGGGGATACTGTCTCTATATCTCCGAAAAGACAGACAAAAAGGGAATATAAATTATTTATTAATTCATTATAGTAGATATTTTATAACAATTATATTCTTAATTATTGTTATCGAAATAATTAAAAACTATTAAATGATTATTTAATTAAAAAAATTAAAAAAAGAAAATTTTAAAAATTAAAAGCGATGATTTTTTTTTTAAATAATAAACATTTTAAAAAATATAATCTAAACAAAAATTAAAAATTAAAAAATTAAAAAAATAAAAAATAAAATAATCCCAAATAATCCCAAATAATTATATATCCAAGATTAATAAAAATAAAATATTACATTTACTGAGTAATTGGACTGATGAAAAATTATATATTACAGATATTGACCATAAACTTACCGATTCTATGCAATCAAATACTTGTATTGTCCAAGATAATGCATAACAGTGGCAAAGAAGTAAAGTTACCTATATTGACCACGCAATTACCTATTTTGAATATAAAAATACTAATATTGTCTATATTGACAACTAAAATTATATTCCATCCGTCTCAAAAAAGAAGACTAAACTATTTAATATTCGTAAATTAAGAAGCTTTACTTTTAAAGTGAGAGAATCATTCTACACTATATAAAATTTGTTTCTTCTCATAAAATTATTTTTCTATAAATATACACCACATATTTTTATTAATTTATGTGATTAATTTTTCAAATTTGGACAACAAAAAAATATACATTTGGTCTTAAAATTTGGGACAAAGGGAGTAGAAATTTACCACAGTTTAAAATTTTGTTACCTGTTTAGTTAACTTAGTCTAGTTTATTTTTTCTTGAGTTTTGTTAAAACGAAGGTCATTTGGTATTTTAATAAATTTTTGGAAAAAAGTTGCATAAATTTTTTGAAAATTTGGAAAGTCTTAATTTTTGGGCAAATTTCAAAATTCATGAAAAATAATTCACCAGTCAAAAATTCATAGAACTTTTTCAAAGAATGATTGGATAAGTCTCGTTTGTTTATGGGAAGTTTTAGGTTATTTGGAGGTATTTTAGTATTTCATTAAATTGTCTAAAATAGGCTACAACAATTCTCTGCAAAACAAAATTTTGTGGGATTCGCCCAAATTTGAAATGCGATAACTCTTTCGTTATTAATCAGAATTTAGTGATTCTTGAGCCCAAGCGTAGCTCAAGAAGTGTAGAATTTGTTGAGAGTGCTTTGAAGTTTAATTATGGTCCTTATGTCCGTAGTCACAGCCATGTAACATGCTGTTGTAAGAAAGTTAAATTTTGTGTTAGGTAATTAGGGCAAGCCAAAACTTAAAGGAAGTGCACAAAAACATGTAGGTATTAAAATAGTGTAGTTTATGTCCAATAAAGAATAAAAGTTGGTTATTTTGGGCATGTAAGCTATGCATGTATAAGTACAAGTGGTGTAGGAAAAAAGAAAAGGTGAATTGTCATCCTTCATGAATGGAATGAATGTGATTAGAAAATAGACGTTATGAAGAATAAAGGAACAAATTAAAAATCATTTAATGATGAATTAATTAATGTTATAGGAATTGTGTAAATTGAAGAAACGCAAAGGTGAGCAAACACGCTTCGGGAAGTAACTTAAGCATAGTTGTTGGGATAACTTTGATATTTGACCTCCTCCAGGCCTTGTTTCCAGCTGGGCACACGTCAGTAGTAGGAGCAGGTAAACTTGAAACATGGGAAACACGAGGGGGTGTTCCCTCGTTCCCCTCTCTGATTCTTAAGTTAGCAAGGATAAAGATGATGATCTGATTATCGAGTGGGAGAGGAAAGGGATTACCGGAGTATTTTTGTAGAGTTTGGAGAGTGTACTATTCCAGTGAGTTTACCGGTGGGTTGTAGAATATTAGCTCTTTTGTCTTAGGAGCCAGTCCCCTATTTCTGTATGAAGGAGGAGGTATTTTTAGACCTTTTGTCTTGACCTGCAGCCCAATAAAGTAGGCATGGTGCGTCTGCTATGAGTTAACATCAAGTATGGTGCGCCTCCTTTGAGTTGACAGGGCTGCAGGGTTAAGCGACTGATTTGACACCTTCTGGGAACTTGCTTTATTGCTTTCGGCCGCTAGGCCTGGACCAGGTAGGATCGGGCACGTCTGACGGGGTCGAGTGGATCCGCTACCTGGGTAGACCGGGGCCGAAGACAATTTGGGAATTCCTGATGGTAAGGTCCAAGCAGACCGATGCGGGTGTGAACCCCTAGGAGGCCGATTGGCCGAGCTTTGTACTTCATGGAAGACAAATGCCGGGGACTGATCATTCTTTAGGTGAGGCGGGTTGCCGAGCCTTGAGGATGGCCGGTCGGATATGTTGTGTTACAGGGCAGGGCCGAGCCTTGAGGATGGCCAATCTAATGTCATACTGCCACGCAAGCGTTAAGTTGCCACGTGGGATGCCACGTTGCCCTAGTTAGGGCCAGGGTGGAAACCCTAACCCTAATTTAGGACGATCCCTAACAATGCCCCCCAGTCGGATGGGGTACTATAGTGCGTCATCGGGCTCTGAGTCCTGCCGTCCTTCAAACGGCTAGGATGGAAGTTAGCCAGGCAGGACCCAGGTTGCTTGGAGGGGTCTTGAGTCGTCTATCGCTTTGAATTTTTGTCCAAGTGCATACGCCTTTTCAGAGTATTAAATAAGGCGTCGGTTCGCACGTCTTTTCAAATCCTCATTAATTGTTGCGTGATAATTATATTTGGAAGGTGTGATACAGTTGTCACCTAGTGGCCGTTGGATTTCCAAGGGGGAACCCCAACCATCAGGTTTAGGTGATTTTAAAGAGGGGGTCAGTGCCCTTCGTTTTCACTTTGGCCTTTTGAGATTAGTAACGTTTTCCTGAGGAATCCTTGCATCGCTGGAGATCTCAGATCCTCTTCAAACTTTTTACCAAGTAAGCCATCCTTCAACTCTTCACTTTTTTCGTTTTAGCCTCCTTTAGATCCGGTTAAGATGCCCAAGATAGGAGCTTTGAAGTGGTGAATGTCATAGAGGATGAGGCGGCTGTAATAGAGTCCGCCGCGGACCTTGGTGGGTCCCGTTGATGGGAGACAGCGGGGCCCAGTTGTAAGGTGGCGACTCTGCCGAGGGACTTGCCTGAGGACTAGGAAACTCCCAATGAGGTGGATGGTGGCAAGGCTGAGCTAGCGAGTAGCTCCAGGAATGAGGTGGAGGACCTCGGTGGAGAAGTAGAGTATGGGGACCGGATCAACCGCTCGGACTGTAACATGCCCATTACGCTGACTCGCCATTGATTGGAGGCCATTGTGGAGGAATACCAAATCCCGGCGGAGTATGGGGTCAGGCTCTCAAAGGTGGGAAAGTACCTGCATAGTAGGCCGGAGGGGCTCTAGGTAGGTGTTAGTGAGCATCACATGAAGGGAGGTCTCAGGTTCCCGATTCACCAGTTCATCCATGACCTCCTGACCTTACTGGGGGTTAGCCTAGGCCAGCTGACCCATAACTCATACGTCCAGATGATGGGCTTCTTGGCTCAGTGCCGCCGTATGGGTGTGGAGGTCTGGCTGAACTTCTTATGGCACACCTTCTCTGTCACCCGCTCGGAGGCTTCTTTCTGGTCCATCAACAAGAAGCCGAGGAGGGAGAAGTGGATTGCCTGACGTCGAAACATAATAAGTGGAAGTCGAAGTGGTTTTTCGTCGCCGGGGACGATTTGGCGGTACTGCCCGAGTGGGGGAAGCCGTGCAAGGCGGTGTACCATGCGCCGGTGCAGCTGACCCGGAGGATCTTAGAGGAATATGGCTTATTCGCCAGCGTGGGCAAAGGAGGAAGCCCCTGGCTGTACACCACGGTTCGGGAAAACTCTTGGCTGATAGAGCACGGATGTAGGTTTAGGAGCTTTCTTTCATTTTTTGCTTCTTGTTTTTACTTTTTCGTCCTGCCCGGTCGTTTAACCTTTTATATTTTGGAAGTGTTGACGAGATGTTTTCCCAGGCGCAACGATTGACCTAGGAGAAGGCTAAGGCTAAGGGATCTTAAGGGCCATCCACTGAGGCTGTTTCGGAGAAGCTGAGCTCCACCGGAGTAGTGATTGGGCTGCGGTCGACCCCTAAGGCCGCCTCTAGTGGCGGTTCGGTTCAAGGGGCGGGGCCAATGGATAAGGGTAAAGCGATTGTGGTTGGTCATTCGAAGCTGACCGGGACGGGGAGGCCAGTGCCGATTGTCACTACTGCGGGGATGGCTCCTGCCGAGAAGAGGCCCACTGGGGAGGAGGGTTCCGCCGAGACGGGCCCGACCCAAAAGAAGATGAAGCCTTTCGGTGGGGTCGACTTGGTAAATGTATGGTCAGTTCCTGCCAGGAGCTCGATGCTAGACGACAATCTAGGGAAGGTGGCCATCAAGGCCCTTCTGAAGAACGTTTCGCTAGAATGGGACCGAGAGGAGACCAGGTTAACCCCTTACCAAGATTGTGCCGTAAACGAGGCCTTCTGGATGGTCCAGGTAATTCCTTTTTCTTATGCTTTTCAATAGTTATTTGTTGTTCTTTTTTGAATCCACTTGGCTTGATTTTGCAGGGATTGAGCTGGATGATGGGCACTGTGCGAGGGGCCAGTGCTGAAGTGGAGGCCACCGGGGGAGTCGCCTAGGGGGTCTTGGAGCAGAAGCTGAAGGCGGCCGAGAAGGGCGCTGCAGAGGCTGCCAAGAGGGAAAGGGTGATTTCCCAGAAACTAAAGGAGGTAGAGGAAGGCGTTGCTAGGGCGGCGGCGGGGGTGGAGGCCGGGGAGAGGGATAAGCAATTCTCCCTGAAGCTGGAGGGGGCTACGGCGAATGCTGCAAGGGTTGAGGCTGCTAAGGTGAGGGCCGTGCAGGCAGAGGCTGCCTTGGTGACACTCAACAAGGAGATCGAAGCCGAGCGGGACGCCTGGAAGATCAAGGAGGCTGGCTACAGGGACCAGCTGGAGAGGGCGGTTAAAGTATTTAAGGGCTCATCTGAATGCCAGGAGATGATCCTTGATGCTTCGGCTAGCCAGTTTCTAAAGGGCTTTGAGAGAGCAATCCGTCGGGGTTCTCGAAGGGGCATGGACATGAAGATGGTCATGGACCTTTTGGAGGACTCGGAGGCCATGAATTCGGGGTCTGAGGACGAGCCAATAGAGGAGTAGCCGGGGGAAGCCACTGAGAAGCCAGCTGGGTCGCCTGGGCTGCCTTCTGGTGCTGTAAAGTAGGCTTTATAGCAAATAGGATTTTTATTTTTGTTGGAATATAAATTTGAATTTCATTGTAACTCTTTCGAGCCGTTTAATGAAATGTAAATTTGGATTTTCGCACTGTTTACTTTTTAACAATGAATATTGCCAAGTGTTGGGTTCAGCCATCATATAAGACTTAACTCATTCGAACTAAGGCTGGCCGGTTAATTATGATTTTGATAAAATTTGCAAGTGTAACAGCTTGGGGCTTGTTTGAAGATTAAAATCTGAAAGTCCGCCAAGTGTGATAGCTCACAATTTTGAAAAATAGCTAAGTGTAACCGGGGAGATTCGAGCGAGTTTCCTATTATTTTTGAAGTGCCGGTCGAACAACTGGATCTTGATTTTAAATTAA
>JAUMHB010075013.1:0-12763 GCA_032359685.1 Pittosporum tobira | reverse complement strand
ACGTTGACATTCTTTTTGTCGGAAACCAAATTTTATTTAGTACTTCAAAATATTAAAAATACAGGGTTCTTACACATAACATCAATTGTTTTGTTTTAATTAATTAATTAATTATTTTTAAAAATTATATAAAATATTATATTTTTTTTATAATATATTAATAAATAAGTGTATTTAATCTGAACAACTTCGAACATTCGAGCCAATATTTACATAATTTACAAAATTGGTCAAAGCGCCATTACACTATTGTAAAGTCAAAGGTTTGAATGGGGTGGGTATATATTGTCAGCCCAATGAGTAGAATAGAAACCGAGAGGTCCAATGATATCACTTCTCGTGTGTTTTGTTTTGTTTTGTTGGGGTTTAGCACATTCGTGCGAAGAGGTGCAAACGAGTTGAATCGAATCAAGTATTAATATATTTACATTCTATTCGTATAATTTATCGAGTATAAAATAATATTTATATATATTTTATTTAACTATCATTTCAAAATCGGATACGAATCGAGTCCGAATAGTTTAAAATTTTCGAACGAACATAATCAAATATCAATTAAAAAATTAATTTGAAAAAGTCTGAGTAATTAATCAAACTTTAAAATGTGCTCATAATCTACTTGTTAATATTTTGAATCAAGTTTGCATCGAACTTTTAGCCAAATGGTTCTGAATCGATCCTGAACCATTTAATTCTACTTACATCCTCACCTGGCCGTGCAAAGAGGAGTTTCAAAGCTAATAATTACGTAAATATTTATAGAATGTTATATATATTTTGAAATTGAATAATTAAGCAATTTTTGGCATTATTTATTTTAGAATAATTTAATTTTTTGTTAATTAAAATCAATTATAAATTATAAAAAAATATTGATCATTTTTTTTTCAAATTATCTAAAAATACTATTATATTTAACTTATAATTTTTTAAATTAGCAAAAAAAGCACTTTTAAAATAACTTATTTTTGAAAATAAGCTATAATCAGTTTCAATAATTAATTTCAAACATGACCTTACCAGCCATTTTATTTTGATGCAGATGGAAAGCAATTTATTATTATTCAATATTGTATTTAGAGATAAATTATTATATTTTGTTAAGTTTTTTATTTATATTAAGTAAGTGACTATTTTAGAAGTTTTATTTAAGGTAATAGAGTATTATTAGGAGATTTAGTTCATTTTAAATTAGGATTTTACTTGGTCATTAAGTCATAATTTTCTAATTTAAAGAATTATAATATCTCATATTTAGGGTGTGAATTATTATTATGAATTGAGTAAAGTCTTGTGTTTTTATTTGTCTGCGGACATGAGCGATTTCTGCAGAAAAATCTCAAAACATACTGCGGTATGACTGAATTTCTGAGAGAATAAGCAAAATCTATCTTTTCTATCTTTCAATTTTTTTTTTCATGAATTATAGAAATTTTCCTATATCAGTTGGCATCATAGCTCTAGGTTGCTATTGATCGATGGCTGAACAGAATCGTGATGGTCGTGGATGATGGGGTTGTGGTGGTAAGGGACGTGGAGTCATTCCTGAAAACGACAAACAATCGCGTCAAAGAGACCTGCAAGACATAGAAATTGAAGGGTAGAAGAGGCGGATCCAGAAGTTGGAATGACAACTTGCTCATGCAAGATTAGACATTTCATATGACGAAGGAGGAGAATCTGAGATCCCATCTGATGATGAAGAGGAGGACGTGAATCTGTTCGAGGTTCTGAATTGTAGGCAAAATCAGGGATTTTGACCTAGAGGACAACCTTCTTTTCATAACCTAGGGATGAAGATCAAGATTCCAGAATTCGAAGGTAAAGCTCATCCTAATGAGTTGCATATGGTGGAGAGGATCATTGATATTAAAAACCTAACCGATGACCAAAAGGTAAAATTAGTGGCGATCAGGCTGAGAAAGCACACTTCGATATGGTTGGAACACCTCTTTTGTTGGATGAAAATTCTCTAATCATGGTTTATGATTCAATTTTATTATAAAACTCATAGACGAGTTTTTTTCAATGGCGAGAAGAATGATGCAAATGGAAAGCAATTTATTGTTATTCAATATTGTATGATATTATTTAGAGATAAATTATTATATTTTGTTTAATATCTTATTTATATTAAGTAAGTGACTATTCTAGAAGTTGTATTTAAGGTAATAGAGTATTATTAGGAGATTTAGTTCTTTTTAAATTAAAATTTTACTTGGTCGTTAAGTCATGATTTTTTATTTAAAGAATTATAATATCTCATATTTAGGGAGTGAATTATTATTATGTATTGAGTAAAGCCTTGTGGTTTTATTTGTCTACAGACATGAGCAATCTATGTGGAGAGACCTTAAAACATACCGCGGTATGACTGATTTCCTTAGAGAATAAGCAAAATCTATCTTTTCTATCTTTTTATTTTTTTTCATCAATTATATTAATTGTCCTACATCATTTCCCTTTGTAGTTTTCATTTAGGTTTTTTGCAAACAAATTATAAAAACAATGTTTTTTGTTTTTTTTTTTTCATTTTGCAAACGGTTTTGCTTTTAGACCAAAAACTTCAAATATTATTTTCAAAAACAATGAACTGATTTTTTTTCTCTCTTCTCTTACTTTTTCTTTCTAAATGTTTTTCCTGAATAAACGATGTGAGACTTTTATTTAAATATGTATCCTCTTTTTTTTTTTTTTTTTTTCTTAAAGAAAGTTGCCAATCAAATGGATAATTCGGACAATGATAGATATGCCCCCCAAGAGTCTCCATTAGCATGTGGTGAGTTTCTCTGAATGTGTAATTGAATAATAATATGAGTCCCAATGATCACATGGTGAGCTTTTCAAAAAGCATAATCCAATTGTAATATGAGAACCCAATATACTTGTTAATTTTTTTTTGAGATTACAAAAAAGTGGAAAAGACCCAAACTCTAATGGCATGTTGAAATATTTAACTTAAATAAGTGAGGAGGCCCCTCAAGTATATAAAATAAATTAAGTCATACTTCTCTCAATAGATAATGTGAGACTACTCAGTATTGGTAACTATATATATACATCCATTACATACTCATTGTATATATACAATTTAATGAAATGTAGTACAATAGGTGATATAATTAAAAGAATATGAACATTTTTATTATTTAAATTAAATATTTAAACTCTCAAACTATAAACTTTGTATTATTTTATGTGCAATGGGTGTATAATAGATGTGCACATAACTTTTTTCTTTATATATCTACTCGCTCTCTAACTTTTGCACTTTATAGAAGTTCTATTTATCTCACTAAAGTTTTATTTTCTCTCTCTCAAAAAAAAGAACTTTATATTCTCTCTAATAATTTTATTTTATCTCTCTAAATTTTTTTTGGCTTTCCTTAAATTTTTGTTTTCTATAAATTCTTACTCTCCTCTAGATTTTTTTTTTTTTGTCAAAAACTTTTCCTTTTACTCAAACATTATATATATATATATATATATTCAAAAACACACCAAAATAATAATATTTTTTAGTATTTAATTTTTGGAAACTGAAAATGAAAAGAAAACATTACCAAAAGAATTGTTAATTTTTTTTTTTAATGTAGTTTCTCTTTAAGAAATTGAGCAGACATATTTTTAAATTAAAATTGATCGAATTTCATTCTACTTGTTCTTAATAAATTCGTTACTTTTATTGGTTTTTGTACCAATATTTTGGGGGAACCTAGATTTAAATTATTTTTTCAAGAATTATATATTTAAATTATGTTAGCATTTAAATACATATGTGATGTACATTAGAATACGCCCAAACAATTTTATCCACTATATTAACCCTAGGTCTCTGTAAATAGAAAAAAGGCATATCGCTCCTTTTGAAGCAAAAGGAAAATGCCGATCAATTAAGACGACTGACAACGGCAAAGACTTTGTTTATTATGATTAGCGATTGACGACCACTTTATAGTTTAAGTTTCTTATTATATTCTTCTATTTCATCTTTAAGTTCTTACTCAACCCAATTTTGTTGGCGATTTAGCCCTAGTCGTTACAGTAGATGTCCGCCTTTGCCTAACTAGGCATCTAGGCAGCCACTTGGGCCACTTTTTGTAATTCTAGTATTTAGGGACCAAAGCAAACACTTTTTAATCCCTTGTTGATCGAATCCTAGGATATGTAAATTCAAATAGACCCTCACAAAAAGCTGGATAATCACTATGGAATATTAAGTGGTCCAATCACTAAAAAAAAAAACACATTGCCAAAATCTCCATATTGGTATTGACCAGTCAACGCTCAACATTGACTAATTCAACAATCAACTTTGGTTTCACTAAAAAGACACATGGCACTAACCAGTAGAAACCACCACAATAACACAGAATGATGGAAAACAATAGTGGAACCCCTCAACGTCACATCACTACAAGGTGGCCTAGTTACAAGTGCCATATGACACCGAAGACCTTGAACGGTTGAGGATTATATAAGGCTTAACACAAAGTTAAGTCTCTCCAAGTTCGGTCAAACTTTCAAAGGCCCTAGTAAGTTTTAAAAGTTCAAAAATTGGCCGCTAGAGTTTTAAAACTTATATAAGCCCCTGCCAACTTCTCCAAATTATAATTGTACCCCTATAAGTTTTTTAAAAGTTTTAGAATAGACTTCAAGGTCTGTAAGGCTCATCAAAGCACCTCCTCAAGTTCCGAAACTTTGTGGATAATAATCCAAGTCTTCCAAAAATACTTCATAAATCATGTGAAGTCCGTACGACTTATCAACGAGCAAAAAAATGCTAATTTGAAGACACAATCATCTCCATAAGCCCAAGCAATGAGTTAAAAAAAACTTGTTCTTAAGAACACCAACTATGCCTGTCTTTAAAGACACAATCAACTACATTAAGCTCCAGTAACAAACCCAAAAGTGCCCCTTTTTACAGACGTCGTCATCTTCATTGTTGAAAGCCTCTATATTATGAAAAGCTACGACACTGCATAGAGATTGGGGAGAAGGGGCTAATGTAGTGCCAAAATACAACATCATATTATTTGGTGAAAACGTGTACATGACCACGATATCTCCCAAAAAATTATCTACGACAGATACTCCAAAAGAAACCACAAAAAATATTGATGCAAATTCTCTAATTCTATAAGAGTAAAATGGTCAAATGACCAACTCATCATCACCTACAAGTTTTCCCTAAGGTGATAGGGCAGGTACTTGATTTCTCATTTTAAGATTCTATTTACAAGCTTACTACTAGAATGTATAAGCTCCCAATGAGAGCACGATCTCTCGATAACGAATTAAAGTTCTCAACCTTGCAACCAAGCGAAAAATAATTGTGTCGCCTACTATAACTCATGCTTAGCCACATCAAGCCTAGCATATTAAGACATCCTCTATCAAAACTTGAATTACTTACTTAAGCATTGGGAGGGTGATAAGCGGGGTCCATTCCCTATTTCATTTATTTTGTATGAAGCTCAAAAAAGTAAAGAACAAGAGATGAAGGAGTCGAGTAGTCAAATACAACCTCAGGTACGACAAACAATCTCTAAAGAACCTACAATGACAACAACTTTGAGTGATAAACGAAGATATCCAAACAATGTATCTCCACTTCCGCCCATTTAATTGAAAAATACGATCAACGCATTTTTTAAACACAACACAATAAGAGATAAACAAACTATATACTTCTCACTTTGTCCATAAAATAATAAAAAAAATATACCTTTTACATATATTTAGAAAATTAAATTAGTTGAGTCAAACTAGATGATAGAAAATTAAGTAAGTTATTTTTGCTCTTTTTTTTTTTTGAACTCCACATCATTACTTTTAATTGTAATGTATAAAATATTAGCATTTGTAATGAGTGTTTAGTTAATTGGTCAAGCAACAAAAATATGATTTTAGTGATAACCATAAGAAATTGTACTATTTATATTATATGCAAAAGAATTTTGATTAAAAATATCTTTTATGGTCTCAACATTTTGAAAAATATGATCCATTGTAAAATATCTTATATGTGTGCAAGACTTATCAGCAAGGTCCCAAAGCTCGTCTTTGAAGATGAGAACATCTTTATAATCTCAAGGAATGAGCTTGACCATCTTTAAAGACGCCAAATGTCCGTCCTTGAAAAGCCGAAAATTTCCATTGTTGAAAATGGGACCATCTCCATAAGCTCCAGCAACAAGTTAAAATTGCTCGTCTTTAGAAACGTGATCATCGCCCAAAGACTCAACTTCCTAAAAAACTACGGCATTTCATAGAGATGGGGGAGGGGACTAATGTTAATGTCAAAAAATAACACTAATTTACTTGAGTGACATGTGTGCATAATCATGACATCTTAGGCAGAATTATTTACTATATATACTAAAAACAATAATGAAAAATATTGATGCAGATTCTCAAACACTTTAAGGACAAGATGGTCAAAACCACTTTATCTCCACCAATAAATATCCCTTAAGCTGATCGGGGGAGGTACTTAATTTCTCATATTAAGCTTCCATTTACAAGCTTACTACTAAAGCGTATAAGCTCCTAGCAAGAGCATGATCTCTTGAGATAATGACTAAAGTTCTCGACCTTACAGCTAAGCAAAATATACTTATGTCACCTACTATAGCTCGCACTTAGTTGCATTGATCCTAGCTTTATAAGGCACATGCTATCAAAATTCTGATTACTTAGTTAAGCATTTGAGGAACAACCAATCCCCTCCCCCTCCTACCATGTCATTTACTTTGTAACCCTCCCTTCGGGTGCCATACCATTTGTATTATACTTTATTTTGTAGGAAGCACAAAGAAACAAGGAGTGAGGGATGAAAGAGCCGAGAACTCAAGCACAACCTAAAGTGACGACAAACAATTTTCAAAAACCTCCAAACAATAACAACTTTGAGCGATGAATGAAAATTTCCAAGCCACGTGTTTCCACCTCGACGCATTTAATCAAAAAATGAGGTCAACACATTTTTCAATAGTAACACAAGAAAATAAAAAAAGATACAAACTATATACTTCTCCTTCTATCCATGAGATAAATTAACACATATATCTTTCATGTATATTAAAAAAATCAAATTAAATGAGAGAAAAATTAAAGAAGTTATAGATTTTTCCTCTTTCCTTTTGTTTTGATAAATTATTTGTAGCTTTATCTTTACTATTAGATAAGTATTTATAATAATGTGTGAACCCCACAATATTACTTTTGATTGGAATATATATAAATGTGGCATTTTTGATAAGCATTTATTTAATTGATGATGCAACAATGATGAAAATTTTATGATAAATTTAAGAATATTATGTTATGTACATTATATATAAGAATTTGAATTCAAAATCTTTTTATGGCCCCGTCATATTAAAAAATATGGTACACTGTATTATACACTGTAAGAAAATGACATAATGTATCACGTTTAAGAGTAAGCTCCAACAACATCGTCATCATAGCTTCTTGATAGTTATCCATTAATTTTTTAAGTTAAACAAATAATGTAGCTCGACAATTCAAACACGACTTACTTAACAAGTAAGATAAAGTTGAGTTATTGAGCTTGCATTGAATTAGAATTCATTAATTTAAGACTCAAATATATAGTCTTGGTCGACAGTTCAAGTACAATATGAGTTGCCATCGAGCTCACGTTGAATTACCTCAATAATTACAATTTCATATTTCCCTCATATTAATCCTTTGTTATACTAAATACAATGTCATTTTTTGGTCAACGCATTAACACAATACAATAAGAGAGAAACAAATTATATAACTATTCCTTTGTCCTAAAATAATGAAACAAGTAGATCTCTCACGTATATAAAAAAAAATCAAATTAGATGAATCAAACTAGATAAGAGAAAATTAAATATGTTGTAGATTTTTCCTCTTTCCTTTATTTTGGTAAATTAATGGGAGCCTCATCTTTACTATTAAATAAGTATTTATAACCCACATTATTATTCTTAATCGTAATGTATATAAATTTAGTGTCTTTAATAAGTATTTATTAATTGATGATCCAAGAATACTGTGAGTTTAGTGATAACTATAAGAATATTATGTTATTATATGTATTACACACAAAAGAATTTCGATTCAAAAATTATTTTATGGTTCCCTCATTTTAAAAAATTTGATCCATTGTATGCTACACTATTTTTAAAAAATGACATCATATATCACATGTAAGGAGTCCAATAAATTCGTTGTCATAATTCTTCCATTAATTTTTAGTCAAACAAATAATGTTGCTTGATAGTTCAAACACGACTCATTCAACAAACAAGATGAACTCGAGTTGTCGAGATCTCATTAAATTAAAATCCTTTAATTTTTAGACTCAAATAAATAATGTTATTTGATAACTCGAACACGACTTGTTTAACAAACAAAATAAAATCGAGCTACAATCGAACTCATATTGAATTACGTCGATAATTACAATTTCATATTTTCATCATATTAATCCCTTGTTATATTAAATAAAATATCATTTTTTGGTCAACGCATTAACACAATACAATAAGAGAAAAAAAAATATATAACTCTTCCTTTGTCTTAAAATAATAAAACAGGTAGATCTCCCATGTATATAAAAAAAATTAAATTAGATGAATTAAACTAGATAATATAAAATTAAATACGTTGTAGATTTTTCCTTTTTCCCTTATTTTGGTAAATTAATGAGAACCTCATATTTACTATTAAATAAGTATCTATAACCCACATTATTATTTTTAACTGTAATTGATGGGGATCATCCTAAATTAGGGTTAGGGTTTCCACCTTGGCCCTAATTAGGGCAACGTGGCATCCCACATGGCAGCTTAATGCTCGTGTGGCAACATGACGTCCGATCGGCCATCCCTAAGGCTCGGCTCTGTCTCGCCCAAAAGTAGCTCATCCGATTGGTCATCCTCAAAGCTCGGCAAGCTTCACTCAAAGAAGGATCGGCCTCCGACATTTGACTTCCAGAAAGCACAAAGCTCGGCCAGTCGGCCTCCAAGGGGGCTTCACGCCCCCATCGGTCCGCCCAGACCCTCACCGTCAAGAGCTCCCAAACTGCCTTTGGCCCCGGCCTGCCCTGGAAGCGGATCCACTCGGCCCCATTGAACGCCCCCGGCCCTGCCTGGTCCGGGCCCAACGGTTAAAGGCAATAAAGCAAGTTCCCAGACGGTGTCAAATCAGCCGCCTAACCCTGCAACCCTGTCAACTCAAAGGAGGCGCGCCATACATGCTGTCAACTCACAGCAAGCACACCATGCCTACTTCATTGGGTTACGGGTCAAGACAGAAAGGCTACAAATATCAGTTCACCTACACAGGTGTGGGGAAAGGCTCTTAACAAAACCAATACTCTGCAACTCCCCGGTAAACTCACTAGAACAGTACACTCCAAACTCCTTCAAAATACTCCGGTAATCCCTTCCTTCTCCCACTTGATAATCAGATCATCATCTTTATCCTTGCTACCTTAAGCATCGGAGAGGGGAACGAGAGAACACCCCCTGGTGTTACCCGTGTTTCAGGTTTGCTTGCTCCCCGCTGACGTGTGCCTAGCTGGATAGAGGTTTGGACTTGGTCGCAGGACAAAGTTATCCCAACAATTGGCGCTAGAAAGAGGGCCTATCTCTGCCTTACACAATCTACCTCCATACTAAACCCTTTTCAACATATATGTCAGCTCATCATAGCACTGTAAACACCACACCAGAGATGCTGCCGAAAAAGCACCTAGAAAAGCACATACAACAATTCCTGACCCTCGGGAAAAATGGGTCAACAATGTTCCACCTAATACCGAGGACAGCATCCCCAAGACAACCCCCTCTGGCTCCCAACGCCGCTCCCGAACTCAAAGGAGACGCGACCAGAGACGACACAAAAAGGTCGAAGGGCACTAAGATGCTCGAGACCTCCTAAACTCCCACCAGAATGAGAGGCTCACAAAGCTACTCCAAGAACGGCACAACATTACTCTCGAAATCGAGAGGCTGAGGGGTAAACACGTCATAGAGGACGACCGACCTCATCAGACAGGTGCCCCACGTGAATACGGCCATTTGTCCACTCATCATTCCTCCCGGACAACTGAGTCTCGACACTGTATACCACAATATTCACACTGGGACAAGCGAACCTGACCCTGATCTCCTCAAAGACCCAAGCGGAGAGAACTGGAAGAGTGCAAGAAAAGGATTACAACCCTAGAGAAACTACTAGTCGAGGGGGAGATCATGCCAGAGCATCGGCTCGGGAGGCATCCGAATTGCCTTGCATGAGGCCAGCGGTAAATTGCTCGTCGACTTCTCCCCAGCACCCGAACTAGCATCCCAGCCATCTGAACCGGTAGTTTCAGCGTCAATTTCCGCTCAACCTCACGACTCAGTGTCGAAGCTATAACTAAAGAAAAGGACATGGTTAATAAAGGCAAAACAATCCCTGTAGAATTCGAGGTCCCGAGCCTCGTCAATCACTCAGGCATGCTCCCGCGAAGATCGAAGACCGAAGACGGAAGACCGTCCTTGTAGAATTCGAGGTCCCCGACCTCGTCGATCACTCAGACCATGCTCCTGTGAAGACCGAAAACCCCGTCCTTATAGAATCCAAGGTCCCCGACCATTGGACCTCGTTGATCGCTTGGACCATAGATGATCGCAAAATTGAAGTCAAGGCCAAAAATCAAAGTCTCCAGGCTGAAAATTGAAGTTCAAGACAGAGGAATAAAGCTTGATGAATGACACATTGCAAGTGAGGGTCTACTTGGTGTTAGTCCATTGCAGGCTGAGACCATTCTCGAAGAACTACATAGTGAAGAAAACACTGGCCGAGCAATCTACATTGCACGACCTTACATTATAAATAGTTTGCTCGCAAACAGAACTTTATCAGTCAGGCAATATTCATTTACACCAGCATGTATTGTAACAGTTTGCTCACCTACATACGACGAACTTATTTATCAATAAAAGTTCAGCATAATTAAAAAACTCATGGTCCTGTACATCTTATACACTCTATTCAAGCGACCATAAACACTTGGCCCAAAGAGCATAAATACGCATCCCAAACGCCCCATCCGCGCGGCCACCAAAACTTGGCCTGAAGGACAGGTAAACAAATCTCAACTATGCTTCATTTCCCACCCGCTCTCCCCACACTTGACCCGGGCACACAACTAAACAATTGCAATGCACGCACCTTAGCACGATCATGATTACTTGGCCAGAGGTGCATAAGTAAACTTATGATGCACGTCACTCACAAGCTCCATCCGCGCAGCTATAAATGCTTGGTCTGAGGAGCACGAGTCGACTACCATGCCTACGTTTCGCTTAACGTTCCATCTGCAAACAAGTAAACATAACCGCAAATGCAAAATCCTTGACATGCTTATATCATTTGGTCTAAGGGGCATAAGTAGACTAACCATGCCAGTCGCTCATATGCTCCATCCGCGCGGCCATAAATGCTTAGCCCGAGGAGCACGAGTAGACTAACTATGCTTACGTTTCGCTTACATGCTCCTTCCACAGACCAGTGAGCATAATCGCAAGGCATTACCGGCACTACCCGACTAGCCAAGGGGGCAATTGCAAAACTCTTAACTTGGCACTACCCCCACAGTCACTCCTAAGTTTCACCATGCCTAAGATAAATCATAAGCATGGTAAAACTGGGGGGCATACTACGGATAGTCGTCCAGGTCACTTAGCTTAATTAAATAGTCCAATTTAATTTAAAATAAGGATCCGTTTGTTCAACCGGCATTTTAAAAAATAAACTTGCTCGATTCCCCCTGGTAACACTTAATTATTTTTTAAAATTATGAGATATCACACGTGCGGACTTTTAGATTTTAATCTTCAAACAAGTCCCAAGCTGTTATACTTGCAAATTTTATCAAAATCGTAAGTAGTCAGCCGGTCTCAGCTCGAACGAGTTAAGTCTTATGCAAAAGTTGGAAGTCTAATGGGGATCGTCCTAAATTAGGGTTAGTGTTTCCACCTTGGCCCTAATTAGGGCAACGTGGCATCTCACGTGGCAGCCTAACGCTCGCGTGGCAACATGAGGTCCGATCGGCCATCCCCAAGGCTCGGCTCTGTCTGGCCCAAAAGCAGCTCATCCGATCGGCTATCCTCAAGGCTCGGCAACCCGCCTCGCTTAAAGAAGGATCGGCCCCCGGCATTCGACTTTTAGAAATCACCAAACTCGACTAATCGGCCTCCAAGGGGGCTTCACACCTCATCGGTCCCCCCGAACCCTCACCGTCAAAAGCTCCCAAACAGTATTTGGCCCCGGCCTGCCTAGGAAGCGGATCCACTCTGCCCCATCGAACGCGCTTGGCCCTGCCTGGTCCTGGCCCAACGGTCGAAGGCAGTAAAACAAGTTCCCAGACGGTGTCAAATCAGCCGCCTAACCCTGTAACCCTATCAACTCAAAGGAGGCGCGTCATACCTGCTGTCAACTCATAACAGGCGCACCATGCCCATTTTATCGGGCTGCGAGTCAAGACGGAAAGGCTACAAATACCACCTCAATTGCACAGGTGTGGGGAGAGGCTCTTAACAAAACCAATACTCTGCAACTCCCCGGTAAACTCACCAGAACAGTACACTCCAAACTCCACCAAAATACTCCGGTAATCCCTTCCATCTCCCACTCGATAATCAGATCATCATCTTTATCCTTGCTAACTTAAGCATCGGAGAGGGGAACGAGGGAACACCCC
>JAUMHB010074991.1:0-12764 GCA_032359685.1 Pittosporum tobira | reverse complement strand
TCATCATCTATTTCATCATCTATTTCATTACAATTTAATAATTATTTATATTTATTTATTTTATTTAATATTTAATAAATTATTTACGCAATACATAAATAGTTATTAGATTAAAATGAAATAAAAAATAGAACAAAATATTTGAATTCGTACCGTAGGTTTGGCTTTCACTAAAATGGAGTAATAATTTTTTTGTGGCAATGAATTTACTTGTACCCAAAATTAATTAAAAAAATATAAATATTTTTATTGTAGCAAAGACGTTGCCAGACTTTAAAGATTGGAGGATTTATAACTAGATTTTTTAATTATGGTACAATAATATTAATTTTTAACAAAATTCTTTACACAAAAAATATATTTTAAGAGAAATTTAGGGGGTTTTTAGACCTCACAACACTCTAACTTAATCCGTCCGTGTAGTCGCGGTAAGATTGTAATATATTCCTGTAGAAGATATGCCGAATATGCACATGTATTAATAACCTCTTGCTTTAAAAGGTGTTGGTGAATTGGTATAACTCTCACTTCGGATGAAACTTTGAGGTAATATGTTAGTTTCCATCCATTTGGGTTGTTTAGTTTGAAGTTGAAGACTTAGACTTCGTTTGAGAATGTGTTGAATTGCTTAAAAGTATTTTTAAGTTTAAATTTAAACTTTTTTGGTGCTTGGTTTTTACTTGAAAGTACTTTTAAATTGTAAACATTTGGAATCCAAATTGTTTTTGGTAAATTTAAAAATTTGTACTTTTGAAGTGCTTTGGAACCAAAAATCTAAATTATTTGATATATATCCACTCAAATTATGTGATATATATGGAAAATTAGTCTTAAATTATTTAATGTAAAAATTAATTAAATAATTTTTAATTTTTAAAATTTACTTTTCTATTTACTTAACCAAACACTTTCAGTTTTATTTTTCATAGTGCTTTCACTAAAAACTATATCATTAAAAGTAATTCACTATACCATAACACAATACAACACAATACACTTCTAAACGAGACCTTAATATTACATGAATTAACTTAAGCTTCTTATTCAAAACAGTGTTCGGCAATTATATTAGAGTCATTCTTCGACTCCGTGCTCCCTACTATTTAGCCTCGCAAATTTTTGTTTTTGTGGAAGCAGACTCACATGACCTTACAAAACAATTATTGCAATTTATTTTTGAAGACTTAAGAGCACTAGCATTTGTATAAATTTATCCTTCAAACCCCTAGTCATTTTCTTTAGCCACAGCCCCATAACAATATTCTTAAAAATGCAGGAGGTAGAATGGGGTAAGTTCAGCATGATTGAAGCTGAAAGACGCCTACTAGCCAATGCATTGCTCGACTTCTCCAACCAGCGATTCGTTCTCCTCTCCGAGTCTTGCATTCCCATCTTCAACTTCTCAACCGTCTATTCATATCTCATAAAGTCTACACAAACCTTCGTGGAGGCCTATGATCTGTTGGGCCCTGTTGGCCGGGGTCGATATAATCGTCGTATGAGGCCGACAATCAAGCTTGAACAATGGAGAAAAGGCTCTCAGTGGTTCCAGATGGACCGCAAACTCGCCATTGAGGTTGTTTCTGACCGGAAATATCTTACTTTATTCAGGAGATTTTGCAAGGCTGCATGTTATTCAGATGAGCATTATATTCCTACATTTGTTAGTTTCAAGTTTTGGGAGAAGAACTCTAATCGAACTTTGACTTGGGTTGATTGGTCAAAGGGTGGACCTCATCCAACAAGATTTGGAAGAACAGATGTGACCATTGACCTGTTGAAGGGGATGAGGGATGGTAAAGATTGTTTATACAATGGTAAGAAAACCAATATTTGCTTCCTGTTTGCAAGGAAGTTCTTGCCCAGTTCTCTAGATAGGCTAGTAAGATTTGCTCCAAAGGTCATGAACTTCAACTGATTATTTGTAGAATTCTTAGTATCCTCTTGTTCCATTTCCTTTATTGATTGATCATTAATTTGATGTGCTGGGATAATTGTTTTATTGATCTAGGGCATATTTGATGAATTTTTGAATGACATGTCTTGTGATGATTTTCAAAAATTTCAATTTATGCCTTCAAACAGAAGTTTTTCTTCATCAACAGTTTTAAAGTCGCCCAGTGGCCAAGGGTTTCAACCAAGTATTATGGATGGATTTTGAAGATACATTTAGATCAGGGTCCGCACTCAAACCATACGAGTTATGCTAACACTTACGCCATCTCCAAATTGGGATATATGCCAACTAGATGTTAACAATGTGTTCTTGCGTGAATATCTCAAAGAATGTCTTTGTGCAAACCCCAGCTTTAATTCAAATCACGTCTGCAAATTGTGAAAGGTCCTTCTCGAGCTTGGCTTGAGAGGTTAAGTATTTTTGCTTCATTGCTCAATGTTATTAACTACCTCGGCAGTGATATTTTAGTCGAAGATGATGGACAAGTTCACCATATAATTTGGTATTGCAAGAAAGTTTTCTTAAAACGAACATCATCTTTCCATAAAAAGAAAATATGTATGATGGGGATCGTCCTAAATTAGGGTTGAGGTTTTCACATTGACTCTAATTAGGGCAACGTGGCATCCCACGTGGCAGCCTAACGCTTGCGTGGCAACATGACATCCAATCGGCCATCCTCAAGGCTCGGCCCTGCCTAGCAAAGCAGCATAACTGATCAGCCATCCTCAAGGCTCGGCCCTGCCTCGCCCGAAAGCAGCTCATCCGATCGGCTATCTTCAAGTCTTGGCAACCGCCTCACTCAAAGAAGGATCGACCCTCGGCATTCGACTTCCAGAAAGCACAAAGTTCGGCCAATTGGCCTCTAAGGGGTTTCGCACTCGCATCGGTACGCCCGGACCATCACCGTCAGGAGCTCCCAAACTGTCTTTGACCCCGGTCTACCCAGGTAGCGGATCCACTCAGTCTCATCAACCGGGCCTGGCCTTGCTTGGTCCTGGTCCAGTTGCCGAAAGCCATAAAGCAAGTTCCCAGACGGTGTCAAATCAGCCGCCTAACTCTGCAACCCTGTCAACTCAAAAGAGGCGCGCCATACCTGCTGTCAACTCACAACAGGTCCATCATGCCTACTTTATTGGGCTGCGGGTTAAGGCAAAAGGTCTACAAATACCGCCTCACCTGCACAGATGAGGGGACCTTTTCTGGACACTCCATTCTGACTACTACTTCTCCACTCCAAACACACAAGTGAGCCGATACTCTGCAACTCACCGGTAAACTCACCGGAATAGTACACTCTCCAAACTCTACAAAAATACTTCGGCAATCCCTTCCCTCTCCCACTCAATAATCATATCATCATCTTAATCCTTGCTAACTTAAGTATCGGAGAGGGGAACGAGAGAACAAAACCCCATCGTGTTGCCCGTGTTTCAGGTTTGCTTGCTTCCCGCTTACGTGTGCCCAACTGGATAGAGGTTGGGACTTCGTTGCAGGTCAGATTGGTCCCAACAATGTAAAACATATCCTAATTTATGCTGGTCTCAAGCATGCGAATTAAGCTCTTGTGCAATACCATATTTGAGAGTCCCACTTCAAATGCATATGAGAAAATGAATGGCCTTATATAGGTCTTAGCACACTACATAAATACTTAATAAGCTAGGTTTTTGAGTCAAGTCTCAGTGGACTTGATTTGTATATGATATTAGAGTCAGGGCTGAATGAAGAGCTAAGTGCTATGCCATATGATCCACATCTAGTATCCCACACTCCCTAGGATCTAGCCGGAGGACTATTTGGAGCTTGACGGTCTTAAAGAAGAAAAACTGTAATTAATCCATATGAGAGTCCTACAGTGGATGCATATGAAAATGAAAACATGGATGATCTTATTGGCTTTAGTACATTACCTTGGTACTTAATAATCTAGGATTTTGGGTCAAGTATATGGTGGACTAGTGAGCTTGGTAATTGACATCTATAGGCCAATAAGTTCGGACTTGGGGGTTACATTTTGCAACTTTGTACGACGTTCGATATTTATAGATAATCATGACAAGGTACTTAGTTAATCAATGGAATATTCACTAATGCAGTCAAATTTGTTTGCTTATAAATTTTAAATGCATGCACAAACCATCACTCGCATGCTCCTGCTAAAGCGCATTTTCCATTACATAATAGGAACGCTTCATTATGGACAATTTGGGAATCCTTCACGTTTGCTGGATGTGCACTATTTTTGACTATTAGATTAAAATCTAGACGATAAATATTGGGTTGGATGAAATAATATTTTTATTGCACTTTGTACTTGGATGAGGCACCATTTGAATAAATATAAATTTGTATCATTCTGTGTAATTATTTTGATATTATCAAATAGGAGAGATTGTTGAATTCCACCTGTTTGTTGTATATATTTGATGATGTCTATTTTTCGTAAACTTCCTTATGATGTATAGGAACACTAGAAGATTTATATAGGTATTTCGATTGTAATGTTGCTACTGGTATTGGCTAACAATTGAAAATTCGAAAGGAGACTTTAAGAAGAGATTGATTAAAAGTGCATTGTTGCGGAAGCAGACTTTTGAAAAGGGTTCTAACAAAAGTCCTTGGCACCATAAGAAGAATTGTGTACATGACTAGACTTTCGAGAAGAAGTGTTCAAAACAAAAGACGGTGTACCAAGAGTAGATCTTTCAACAGAAGAGTGTAGCGAAAGGTTTGCAATACTCAATATGATTATCAATGATTGAAGAAGAGTAAGAATGTGACATCCCCAACATTAATTATACATTACATAAACTTTGGTCATCAATAAATATACCATTATAATAGTTGATAACTTTTACCAACCAAATATTTATAATACATCATTCTCAAGATTTATTTATGTGAAAATTTAGATAAAAACATAATTTATTTGACTTTCGCTTTGAAGCTCCCATCTTTGATGCATCTAACTTTAATTAATAGCTACTATCATCTTTTGTAATTAAATAAAACCTTCAATTGTGGTCCATCCTCAATAGTATCATAATTTCTATTCTTACACTTAATTGAAAAATAAGAAAAATATAGGTAGGAGTGAGCTATATACTCAACAAGTAACTACTCGGACTTCAAGAGGGTAAAAATGACATTTTCCTCTAAAACAATTTTATAAATTCGTTTTCCAAAAAATATGAATAACTTTCAATATTAATTGGGCATTTTCCGGATTTTTTTTGAAAATGACTTATTTTTTCTAGCTTTCTCTAATTAGGCCAACTGAACAACAATTCGGCTTTATAAGCATTTATGAATTTTGAGAAAAGTAATACTTTCCAAAATATATAGGTTTCAGTATAAAAAATATTTTCCAGAAAAACTTATGCTTCAGTTATATTTTAATCTTCAAGAGGAGACCAACTGAATAATTTACATTCAAAAGCCTCTAATAGTTGAAAGATACAAAAATGAAATCTATTTACACTATTGACCAAGGACATAAAATTCAGAACTCTTTACGGCCAATCAAAAACAATATTTACACTATTGACCAAGGACATAAAATTCAGAACTCTTCACGGCCAATCAAACACAACGTAAGATTAACAAATCTTTACAATCCAGGCATTCATCCATCTAGACACTATGTAATTCATCGATAGTAGGGGTGCACATCGGTCGGTTACAGTCAGTTATTGCTCAAAAAATCAACCGATCTGAAGGTATCGATTATGGAACAAGCCATAACCGAATCCGATCCAACCCAAACTTATCCGTTGGTTACCGGTTGGTCTGTTATCAGTTATTTTTAGTTGGTTGGTCGGTTAAGTAGCTATAAATTGTTGTACTTCTAAATATGTAGCAAACTTGAAAATTTATGTATTACTCCTCAAAACTATTTATAAATTATCTATAAATTGAACATTCTCTCCAATGTCAAATATTTTATCTAGTAAAAGTCCGAAGTATATAGAATACAAACCATACAAATTAAATTCTCGTATATTTAACTTATGGGAGCACATGACTTTAAAAATATTGTTGATCCTCGCTAAAAAAAAAGAAACTCCAAAATTAAAAAAGGAATAAAAGACATTACTAAATATTAAAATTAGTTTTAGACAAGAAATAAGGTTATATATATATGTGTATATGTATGTATATGTGTGTGTCTATGTGTGTGTGTGTGTGTGTGTGTCTATCTATCTATCTATATATATATATATATATATATATCGGTTAATTAGAGTTAAAAAATTATTTACAACCATAATCGACCAAATATATCGGTTCTATACATTTTTTCAATCAAAATTTCTCAGTTTAATCGGTTCGGTTTATTTTTTGGTTCAATTTTGTTCGATTCGGTCGATTGACTCGGTTCGGCCGAAATTTTGTATAGCCCTAATCAATAGGGTGCGAGAGTATTAGAATTTGCAGAATATTTAATAAATTTTTGAAATAGAGGCATTCTAGTAGAGGAAAAGAGGAAAAAGATGTATGGGCTCCTGCATAACTATTACATTATATTCTAACTCGGTGTCATTACATAATAGGTTAACCCATCCTTCAATATTTCTCATCTCATAATCTGACATAATTACCATCTTACTCTTAATCTATGTATGGTCTACATTAGAATATATATTAATCATAAACTTAATATAATCAAAACGACATATTTTTCAGAGTAACTACGGAAGTGATATGGAGGAGACCCCGGGGGGGGGGGGGTGTGTGTGTTTGTTATTTTTCTTTATTGAGTTTTCTTTTACTACATTTTTGAGGCACAAACGAAATCGAAATTATAAATTTTTTTATGTCATTAAATTTGTGACGTTGAGAGCTTTAAAACAAGGGGCATATTGATATATATTGGGATAACTCTGACCTGCGACCAAGTCCAAACCTCTATCCAGCTGGGCACACGTCAGCGGGGAGCAAGCAAACATGAAACACGGGCAACACGAGGGGGGTGTTCCCTCATTCCTCTTTCCGATACTTAAGTTAGCAAGGATAAATATGATGATTTGATTATCGAGTGGGAGAGGGAAGAGATTACTGGAGTATTTTTGTGGAGTTTGTGGAGAGTGTACTGTTCCGGTGAGTTGCAGAGTATCGGCTCTCTTGTGTGTTTAGAGCGGAGAAGTAGTAGTCGAAAATGGAGTGTCCAAAATTCCGTCCAAAGGTCCCCTTTTCTATGTGAAGGAGGGGGTATTTGTAGCCTCTGTCTTGACCCACAGCTCGATAAAGTTGGCATGGTGCGCCTGCTGTGAGTTGACAGCAGGTATGGCACGCTTGGTTAGGCGACTGATTTGACACCGTCTGGGAACTTTCTTTATGACATTCGGCCGCTGGGCCCGGACCAGGCAGAGCTAGGAGCGTTCGATGGGGTCGAGTGGATCCGTTGCCTAGGTAGGCCGGGGCTGAAGACTGGGAGCTCTGGATGGCGATGGTTCGGGCGGATCGATGGGGATGTGACGCCTCTTGGAGGCCGATTAGCCGAACTTCGTGCCTTATGGAGGCCGAGTGGCGGGGGTTGATCATTCTTTGGGCGAGGCGGGTTGCCGAGCCCTGAGGATAGCCGATCGGATGAGCTTCTTTTGGGCGAGGCAGGGCTGAGCCTTGAGGATGGCCGATCGGACTGGAATGCCACGTGGGATGCCACGTTGCCCTAATTAGTGCCAAGGTGGAAATCCTAACCTTAATTTAAGACGATCCCCATCAATATACTTCTGACATACATACAAAAATACAGATTTTAAGAGTTTAAAAGTATTATAATATTATAAGTTATTCGTTTTCTTGTTTTAATTTTGAACAATCATTTTATGAAATAATTAAATTTAATTATATATTTTAAACATGAGATGCTACAGTCATGTTTTAAAATAGTGGTCTCATTTTAATTTAAAAATTGTACTTTTCCAAAAACTTATTTTTAAGTTGTTCTCTACTAATTTTTGATGTTTCAAATTTAACGGTTAGATCCATTTTCTCAAATGGAACCCCTGAAATAAAATTAAGATTTGGAATCTTACTCTCAGGGCAGTATGGCCATTTAATATTTCATTCTTTCATTTCAAAATGTTGGTTTTTAATACTCATATATCTATACGCATTGTCATTTTAGGTTAACTATTGCTCACCCTATTTACCTTCATCCTAACAAAAAAAAAATATCGTCTACAAGATTTAAATTAAATATAATATTTGCATTTCAGATTTTGGGTCTTCATAAGGAACACCTAAACTTTTGTGGCTGCAGAAGTTTGGGCTGCAGAAGTTTGGTAAGAAGCCTAAACTTACCTCCTTTGTGGTTTGTATTAATGTTACTTGGTGGGACTGGTGTAGCTTGTTAGTAGGGTTGTTTCTTCCTTTGTTGGACTAGGAGTGTTTCTTGATGGAATCACATACATGTTTTTTAATGGGATTGTTGTATTCCTTAGTGGAATAGGTTGGTTCTATTGTGTAACTTTATAATTCTTGTAGAATGTGTTGTGCTTCGTGATGGAGAGTTCTATATGTTTAGGAAAAACTTGGATATAAGGGTTGCCAATGAACTTAGTTAAAAACTGAATGACTCATTTGGGGAATTAATAGTGATAGGTTCCAATTAACAACAGAAAAAAGGATGTAGAATTTAAGCACAAGGCTTTGAACCTCTTTAAATCATATGTGTTTCACTTTTATATTATGTTAATCTTTTTTACTATTACCTTTTTTTATTTTTATGTGCTTGTATTATTGTTCTATATTGTATTGGAATTACTTAAAGGGTGTTATCTACTTAACAAAGTTTAATTTAAACTTTGTTTGGCTCAACCTTAGTGTTAAACAGGGGTTTGAGCGTCGAACTTTTCAAATTAACATTTTGTCGTTGGTTTGATAATTTTTTTAAAATTAGTTTTGAATAGATTATTCACCCTCATCTAGCCTATTCATGATGTAAAATTGGATGATATTAATAAATAAGATTTTGTTTCTAATGAAAGGAAAACATCTTATGTTACACTATATATTACTTGACAAAATTTTGATAATTTAACCCTGTCTATAATTGAAATTCTACGGCTAATATAAACTTAACCATAATCTATGCATATTTAAGACAATATAATATTTAAATGAAGTTACAAAAATTAATCTCTTTACAAAAATATTACATATTTTCTTAAAATCAAATGTGTATTTCATGGGAACAAAGACATTAATATTCTTAAATAAATAAATATGAAGTTACAAACATTTACTTTCTTTAGAAAAAACATTAACCTTTAAATCAAAAAAATAAAATAAAATAAAGAAGCAGCGTATTGCATGGAATTAAAAGCTGGTCCAATAAGATTTCAGTGCAGTGTTGGTTTAAAACTAATCCAACGATTAAGGAATATTAAATTAGACTGATTTTCCTGAAAATTATACAATACACGTTTTGTCATGGAAACCGTGTAGCGCGACAGAGAAAGAAAGTAGGGATATATAAATCAGTTGGTCTAATTAATTTGAAACCCCGAGTGATTTCGAAGAATGTGACATCTTCCTTCTTTTTGCCTTTAAATTTATATTTAGTTAGACTGATTATCACACTCTTGGGACATCAATCACCAACTTGGTGATGTTGGAATTATTAGAAAAGAATTACAAATGGGGGAAAAAAAGGTCTTAGAGAACTATTTAATCGACCCTATTTCGTCTTATTAAGGCTAATTAAACCCTAAAATAAAATTAAAAACCGCAAGGTGACACATGTTCTTTGAGATTGTTGTCATTGAGATTGAGTAATGCTATAAGTAGTAACATATATATTGACAAAATATATATAAATTGATGTGTTAAATTATAATTAATAGATGTTTCGCAATACACGGGATGAATATGATATTGTAACTAAATATATGTTGTTACATTAATTTATATAATTTTATTAATGTATTTATTAATGCACCTTGTTGAGGATAATCTTTGAGGACCTATCGGTCTTTCTCGTCGTTTCCTTTGTCTCCACCCATATATTTTCATCCAAATGAAAACGTTTCACCCTTGTTCTAACGAAAGCCAGGGTTAGCGTAAGATGGTAAAAGGCAGTGCTCCAAAAGTGTTCGATGAATTTAAGAGACAGAAAGAGAATTTAACGTCTAAAAATGAGTAATTTAGTCTAAGTGAGGATTGAGTCTAAATTTGTTATCTTGTATATTGTTCTATTTGTTGTCACAATTCAATTTAATGATTATATTACATATAAAATTTATAATTAATTTTTATAGTTAATAAATTTAAATGCATTACAGTCGTTGGATTAAATTTGAGACAACAGATAAGACAATCTTCAGACCAATAGATTTAGACTCAGGTGAGAATAGATCAAACAAAACTTAATTAAAAAGCATTAAATTAAACAAATTTAAGGCATCTCACCCATTTTAAACAATAAATGTCTGTTTAACACTTACGCAAGAATTAATGAAAGATAAATGAAATTTTTTTAAAATAATGGTAAAAACATCAAATTAAAAAGTCAAGAGACTAGAACGATGATGTGGCCTTGATTATTATGAACGTGTATACTTTGTCCATATCTTGCAACGTAGGGTGTAATTAAGTGCCACATATTGATGAGGCACCAGCATGCATGAGGGATATATTTCCAGGAAATGAAAGAAAAGATAGTGACAACTTACTTTACCTCAAAATATCCACGAAGTGAAGTAAAGTCGAAACACGGTTTTCGTTTTGTTTTATTCTTTTGGAGTGTGGAAAACATTTTGTCATAGGTTCAAACAAATTATTGATACACTTTTATTATTATTATTATTATTATTTTTATATATTATTATTTTCTTTATTTTGTTAACCTATTTGATTAGGTGGGAATAATTAATGGAATATTTGGCCGGAGGCATGTGAGGTACGTGAGTAGCCACTAGCTAGGTGATTTACACGGTTTCTGGTTCCTTTTTTTGAAGCACCTGTTTGGATTGGAGGATTAGACGAGTATCGGCATATTCTGTGTTCAGATTTTTCTTTCCGAATGAGATGTCCATTATTAGTCATATATAAAAGTAATAAAGAGCACTTATAGTAAAAATTATTTAATTTTATTGATAAATTATTATTATTGCAGTTAAAAAAAATGAATTAATCTTAATCAACACCAATAATACTTGTTCAATTACCAAAATCATTGCTTTATTCATATGAGAATAACTTAATACAATAACAACCACCATACTGACAACTAGCCTCACAAGCAGGAGGGAAAGGACAAAACCAAAAGGAGCCCTGTAACAAGGAGAAAAATACAACTCCGTGAGAATCGACCTTTAGAAGCAGCCCACGTACCTTTGATTCCGATAGTGATACAAACGCTTATTTAGTAATGAATATTGATTCGGATAGTCATATATAGTAGGTTTTCTGATAAATTATATGCAAACTAACAAAAAACCAAATTAAATATAAAGTTTTCGTAACATCAATATCTTGATTTGGAGGCTAGTAATGAGTCCAATTTTGTTGTTATATATGTTGTCTCATCTGATGTCACAATCCAATTCAATAGTTATATTATATATAAAAATTATAATTTATTTTTACATTTAATAAATTTAAATACAATACGACCGTTAAATTGAATTTGAAACAGCATATGACACAATATTTGAGACAACATATTTGGACTCAACTAGCAATATAACATGAAATTCAAATCTTTTGTCATATTCACTAGTCCATCTTCTGTCTCAACTTAATCCAATAGTTATTTGTATTTTTTATTTATTAATTATAAGTAATTAATTCTTTAAGCAAAAGTCAATTCATCATTGAATTAATTGAGATAAATGATGGACTAGATAGTGACACAGAGAATTTGAATTCATAAAACATGTAGGTTGCATTTGTAACAGAATATATGTCAACTAACGTCAACATATATATAGTTTCATTTCATATGCAATATGTTCCCACAATCAATGACGAATTATATTTTGTCATATTAATTTGTACAAATAAATTAATTTGTTCATTAGTACGTAAAACGTTATTCATATATCATAATCATGTCAAAACATGATTTTTGAAGAATTTCTTTTGTTGCGTTCACTATTGTTTCATTGGTCTACCACTTAAATCAAGCATTCAAACCCTCGAACATATCAAAGACAACCCCACTCCTGACCCAAATGAATTGATAACCACATCCTCATGCTTGGTTATTTTGGGTAACATTGAAAACAATTCGGTAGGTACACACGTGCTTCGTTAAATCTGGAAATCAATGTGAAAGGGAATACTTTAGGGGCTATATGTTTTGATTGTAGATCATAAATTGGTCAATTCAATTTACCCAAAAATCATAATCTTTTAGATTTTGAGCGCATACATGCATTATATTCGTCTTTTTTAGTAATTTTTTCTGTCAGGCTTAAGTTTATGGAATTGAACAAACATACAAACCACAAAAACTGTTAGAAAAGTGTGCACATCTTATTTTTATTTATTTGAAAAGACATTGAAACTTTTACAAGCGTTTACACCCACTATTAAGAGTACTTTTCAATTTTATGATTTTGATAGACTTGTGGTGGAATATTGACTTTAAATTTATGAGCTGTCTTTCAAACAAATCTCTAGTAAACCTCATAAGCGCAACAAATAATATAAGAGCTCATGGTGTAATTCTTTGTGACACCCCCAAATCTGGACATCCACACCCCGACTTGGGTTGCCAATTTATTATTAATTCCATACTTACAAATACACAAGTCATAAATGATATAGCTGAAAATACAAATAAATATTATAC
>JAUMHB010074980.1:0-12768 GCA_032359685.1 Pittosporum tobira | reverse complement strand
ATCCTTGTAATATAACAGGGTGAGCTGCCTAATATTGGCTTCTCAATGTATTTAGTTATTATCTGACGACCAGATTTACATGAGATTTGGAGTTGGAAATTTGGGGGCGTCACAGGCACCGTTTGGTCGAGAAATCAATGAATTGCCTAAGAGCAACTATTTGACCGATTAGCCTTCATACTTCTTTGATGGTCTGAGGATGAGACATGTTAAGGACAGCTTGAATCTTCTCAGGGTTTGCTTCGATGTCTCTTCTACTAACAATGTAACCAAGAAACTTACCATCTCCGACACCACAAGTGCATTTAGCCTGGTTAAGCTTCATCTTATGGGCCCAAAGGTTGTCAAAGCATTCGCGCAAGTCGGTGAGATGATCGACTTCTTGCTTACTTTTAACGATCAGTTATAGACGTAAACTTCCATGCTTTGGCCTAGCTGGGGAGCGAATACCTTGTTCACAAGTCATTGGAAAGTCACCCCTGCATTGACGAGAGCAAATGACATTACTTTGTAGGCGTATATCACCCAATGTGTAACGACGACGGTTATTTCTCGGTCGACTAGCCACATATGGATCTAGTTGTATCCGAAATATGCATCTAGGAAACTGAGTAAAAGACTGCCAGCAGTAGCGTTGATTAACTGGTCAATGTTGGGTAGAGGGTAAGCATCTTTGGAACATGCCTTGTTCAGGTCAGTGTAGTCGATGCACATCCTCCACTTTCTATTGTGTTTCTTTAACAGTACCACGTTAGCCACGCAGTCGGCATATTCAATTTCGTAGATGAAATCGGCTTTTAGCACCTTATCAACTTCTTCATCTATTGCTTGTTATCATTTGGGAGCCATGTTCTTTCGCTTTTGTCTCACGGTTTATGTTGGGGACCGACACTTAGCTTATCGACAACTATGTTCTTGTTAATCCCTAACATTTCATAAGGGGTGTAAGTGAAGACATCGGCATATTCCTGGACCAAGTTGATAAGGGCGAGTCGGAGCTCAGCGAGTAGCCCAAGGCCGATTGTTATTTTCTAGTCAGGCCGCCTAGGAGTAAGCTCAACTTCTTCCTTGTCGTCGACGGGCTTAGCGATCGACTGGCTATAAGTTTCGCTGAAGGGCTCAAGTTGCAAAGTCATCACCATGTTCGCTTCGAACGAGACGGCCACTTCGGTAATAGAACAGATTTCTTTGCCTTTAGCGGAGTCTTTGCTTGGATAAAAATTGAGTAACCGGATATAACAATTTTTAGAGATTGATTAGTCACCTTGGCTCTCGCCGATGTCGTAGTTTGTTGGAAACTTCATCTTCAAGTGCGGGATTGTAACCACAGCTTGGAGCTTGCTCTATGTGGTGCGACCTATGATTGCGTTCAAGGAGCTTTCCACCCTCGGGACGTAATACTTAACTGGGACGGTCATCTGAAGGGGGAAAGTGCTAAAAGTAGTAGGGACAAAAATCATGGCGAACATAGGGACTGGGTTATTGTCCACCCCGTAGATAGTTGGTGTCTCCGGAGGTTCAATGCTCATGATGGAGTGGTCCATTTGAGTATAGGATAAGTAGTATACGATGTCACTTGATGCCCTAGCATCTACCAGAGTCTACTTGACGTCGTACGGGCCAATCCATGCATCTATGATATGGGCGTCATCATGGGGATAGCACACACCATCATGGTTGGCAATAGAAAAGGTGATTGGCAGAGCAGAAGAGGTCTTCATCCGTTTTGTGGGAGAGTCAATATTATAGATGCTCTTCTCGTAGTTCTTCCATGCAGAGTTGGATGGCCCGCCAGCACTCGAGCCACCATAAATCACGTGGATTGTGGGGCTTGGGGGTAGGGCCATAATCTGGGCTGGGATTTGAGGGCTTACCAGGAAGTGTGTTATTTAGCCCTCCTGCACTCTCTGCTCAGGGTAGTCCATGAGGGAGTAACATTCATTTGTGGTATGGCCATGATCTTAGTGGAATTCATAGTGTCTTGACCTGTCCCGTTTGTTTTCTGGGATGGTCATCTTTTTGGGCGCTCTGAACGAAGCTTCATTCCTAATGGCTAACAGGATGGTTGGGCAGGCACTACTAAGCGAGGTATACTCCTTAGCTCGGTTCTTCCTAGGCTGCTTGGGTGCTCGGGGAGAGCTAGGCTTGTTCCTCTTGTAGTTGTCCCGTTTTGGCTCGGGTCGCGGCTCCTCCACTGTCTTTGAGTTGGTGTGCGCTACGTGGTATGGGTTGTAGTCACCAAGTTCACTTTCGATCCTGATTTGTACATCTTTCCGACGTAGGATGTCATAAACGTCGGTCGGGGGTGAGCTAATCAGGTCAGCCAGGAGGGTGCGGGATTTTTGTCTGTGGAACCTGGTTCGTAAGAACATCTCGGCCTGCTTTTGGTCTAGTTGGGCGACCTAGGCCATGGTGCTTTTGAAATGTGTTATGAATTCTTTGAGCGGGTTATTGTCCCTCTGAATGACTCCCGATAGGGCTGGTGTTCGTAACGGTTCATAGGCACCACTAAACTACTCTTGGAACTTTTCTTTCAGTTCATCGAAGTTGCCGACAATCCAATATGGCATGTGCTTGATGAACTACACCACCCGTTAAGGTAGTTATGAACATTTTCCAGAAGGTGGGAGACATGTGCCCGTAGACTCTCATCTTGACCTCATAGTTTACGACATGGTCAAACGGGTCTGTGAGGCCATCATACACTAGTAGGTTAAGGGGGAGTCTAAGGTGAACTCTATTCGCCCTTTCCTTAATTTCCCAGGTGAAAGGACAGGTTGACACCAGCTGCTTCGGAAAAAGTCCCTGATCGGCCAATATTTTCTCTAAGGAATCAATCCTCTTTTTGTACTCCTCTAGTTCCCTCTGCTCGGGTCATTCGGGTGACCATAAGCGGACTTACTTATTCCAATGTGAGTGTTGTGGTGACCGATGTCAAGATTCAGCTGTCAGGGAGGAATGGTGTGTAGGAGAGCGGGGCGCTCACATTGGTCGTCGGTTTGGCGAGACCGGTCCCGCAGCTTCTTGCTCTCGAGGGTAATATTGTGATGGTCTTAGAGTAACTTTGCAAGCCTTCCACTCTTGCGGGACTTGAGGAGATCTCGAGCATCTTGGTATCCTTCAACTTCTCTCGGTTGTCGTTTCTACTCAAGCCTCCTTCACACACAGAAGCGATATCTAGAGACGACCGTGGTTGCCTCATGGGTGCTTTCTCCTGAGTTGACTTGGACATCATCAAACTATTTATTTAAGGATCTGGGAGTCATTGTATGTGTTCTTCCGGTACCCAGCATACCTGGGGGGGCGGGTGTAAGGTTTGCACCACTTTGATGGGCCGATGACATGTGAGCTAAAAGAGTTTAGTATGGAGACCAATTGTGAAGGAGAAAGATGGCCATCATTTTAGCGCCAATTGTTGGGACCAATCCGACCGTTAACCAAGTCAAAACTTCACCTCCAGCTAAGAACACGTCAGCGAAAGTGGGCTCACCTGAAACACCGACAACACGAGGGGTTTGTTTCCTCGTTCCCCTCTCCGATGCTTAAGTTAGTGAAGAGATTAAGGTGATAATCGAAGTTTAAGATAGAGAATGAGAGGTTTACTGTGTGTTGAGAGTGTATTTGAGCAGAGTTTTTACTCTTTTTCCTCCCCCTATGCAAATGAGGTGGAATTTATAGAGTTTGCATTAATCCATAAACCAATAAATGAAGTATGGCATGCCTTTTCTGAATTAACCGGACTGTAGACATTAGGCGGCTGATTGGATGCTATCTTGGAACTTGGTTATGGCCTTTGGGTCGCTGAACCAAAAACAAACTGAGTCAGGCCCAATCGATGGGATAGATTGGGATGGATTGGGCCTACTAGCTGGGAAGGCCTATGCCCAAGACGCATAGTTTCAAAACCCTGGACGGTGTTGGTCTGGCAGGACAGAGATGTATGCAAGCTCCTTCTTGGGGCCGAGAGCCGGGCTTGATCCTTTTTGGGCGAGACGAGTCATCGAGATTTGAGACTGGTCGGTCATATGAGTTGCTATATAGGGTGCCACGTTATCCTAATTAGGGTTAAAGTGAAAACTCTAACCCCTAATTTGGGACGATCTCCATCAATAAGTCGGGCTTGATCCTTTTTGAACGAGACAAGTCGTCGAGATTTAAGACTGGCCGGTCGTATGAGTTACCATGTGGGGTGCCATATTGCACTAATTAGAGTTAAGGTGAAAACTCTAACCCTAATTTGGAACGATCTCCATTAGTACTCTTGGTAATGAGTTAAGGCCTCTATAAAGTCATTACTACTCTCAAACTCATTTAATGTGGGACAGAGTGTCACAATCTCTCTCTCCTTAAATACTTGACGACCCCGTCAAGCCGAAACACAAATCAAATCAAACCCTAGGTAGTGTTAATACACTTTTGGCCGAGTCATGGCTCTGATACTATTTTTAACGCCCTATGACCCAAACACGCTGGCCCAACAGTACCAACCAAGTCCACTAGCTCACCATAGGTCTGGCCTAAATCCTTAAGGTATTAGGTACTCTTGGTAGTGAGTTAATGACTATATAAAGTCATTATTATTCTCAAACTCAATCAATGTGGGGCGGACCATCACAATCTCACTCATTTAAACACTTGACGTCCCTATCAAACCCAAACACAAATCAAATCAAATCTCAAGTAGTGTAACCACATTTATGTTGGGTTCTGGATCTGATACCATTTGTAATGCCCCAGACCCAAAACACGTTGGCCTAAGAGTACCAACCAACCCCACTGGCCCACCACAGGCTTGGCCCAGAACCTTAAATTATTAGGTACTCTTGATAGTGAGCTAAGGCCTATATAAGGTCATTACTACTCTGAAACTCATCTGATATGGGACGGAGTATTATGGCTTATATGGTCGATCAGCCATAATGAACTGGTCAAATTGATCAATTTTTTGGTCAACCTTTCTTGTCAAATTGATCATTTTTCAGATCACTACTTACGAATATTTGTAATATTTTAAAAATATAAAACTAGGTATTTATACTATATATTATATAAAATTTATTATGATCATAGTTTCCTTTTTATATATCTAAAAGAATAATAAGGTTTATTGATTTCAGAAATTGTCAATTTAACCCCAAAAAAAATCAACCGAAGACTAAATAATAAAAGAATGGTCTCCACTGATTTTAGACAAAAAAAAAAATGTTTTATCCAATTAAATTACCCTTTTTATTACATGTTCTTCTATAATAATTTGTATTCAATTTTGAAAGCCATTCTTTTTGGGGGCATCTAAGACCCTAGATCGAGAATAAAATTAGTGTCAAACATATACCGAAAACTATTTTTATCTTTGGATTCGTAATTTGACAGTTCAAGTAAACGCTAGAAGAATGGATCCCCTTTCGTGACTCTCCGCAAATGTTAATGGGAATGCCTCCAAAAAACAACCCAAGGTGTGCGTCGATCTTTCCCTTTCACATATTTTGATTTTCTTCCTTTCTAAAACGGAATATATTTCTTCTTTGTTTTCCTAAAAGGCAACTAGACAAATTTGTCAATATCTTTTTTTGAAAGATTGATAATGATCTTTTGGAGAGAGACCTGGCTTTGCTACCAAGCTACAACTTACTAAAATTAGAAGGTTCTTCGGCGACCAATGGCAATAAAGATAAAAAAAAAAGGTTTTATCCAATCCAGTCGGCCAACCATTTCCTCCATGGTCCCACTTAGTGATCATCCTTTCATGTTCGATAGTGACTTCAGAATTTGCATCCAACCGTTGTAGTTTTTGTAAAGGTACAGTAGTGTATATTCACGAACTTTAACGATACATATTTATTAAAAATAATATTTGGTAAATTTAAAAATATATATATTTAAATTATTTTTTTTTTTTATTATCATAAATTTAATTTGTAAAGCTTAACCGAACGAACTCAACCAAGCAAACAAATGGTGTGGAACTATGGAAGTCAAAAGAAAACTGAAACACTAAGCCATAAAGTTCTCTAAAGAATTTTAGATGAAACCGGAAGGGTGGATAGACGTATCATGCGGCAGTAGGTGACGGTGATGCAGCTCCTTGAGTCATCATTAAGGTGATGGGGAATATGTCGACTACAATATTTTGAATACTATTCGGGTTTCTTCTACTTTATTTTAAAATAATTTTATTTTGCAATCTGAATAAATTATAAAAAAAAAAAATTATTTAATAATTTTTTAAATAAATTAAAAATATTGTTATATTTAATTTATGATTTTTAAAAATCAGTTAAAATTAAATATATGTTCTGCAAAAGTAGGACCCACTTTGGAAAGTATATACGTAATCCAGTATCACACTGAATTGCAATGTCAGAAGTAATCCTTAAATTGGGTTCTCCATAAAAAAAAAATGTAAATGTTTTAAGGGTTATGTGATTTAGAGTTTAAGATGAATAAAAATAAATTACTTTATATAGATTTGAAAAATAATACATATATTATGACAATTTTGTTATTAATAATATGTCAATTTATAACTAGAATATATATAATGTCTTGAAAATAAACAATAATATAATTATAAAAATATGTAATATATTAATACTTGTGTCACACCATCGTCTGTCAAAACATATTAATTATGTCTTTATGGTACCGACGAAGTATGCATATAGCCTGGTTCCAGTATGTTTAAAATTCGGACAGGCCATTGCTGGATGTTAATGCATAAGTTAACCCTCTCAGATCACACGTGTCTTCTTTGTACCTCTCTAGCTAAAAAATTATTATTGCTTAATGCTGTTGGTGAACCTAAGAATGGTATAAATAGTGAACTTTCACTCGTAGGTAGAGGACTTAACCGGGATTCCATTTTCAGAGGTCTATCTCAGACGGACCAAACAAATTTATGTGGAGAAACTCCAGCCATTTCACAGTACAGGGTATTTTTCTTTAATTTATTTTTATTTTTTTCCTCTGAAAGAAGAGACAAAAAACAAAAGGGATACATCATAAACAAGAACACAAGTGACGACCATGAAGATAATATGTTATGCTCTGGGCCAACTTTCTGCAGAATAAAAACTAAAGGTGGAGAGACAGCTAATTAACTTGAGTACTGTTAGAAAGATGAAGAAGAAAGAAATTATTTACTGCAAAATATCTGAAGTGTATAACTTCATTAGACAGAAGAACACGGAGAAGAAAAGGTAGATTCCACTGATGGGGTAAGAGATAAAGTGTATTAGTACGACATCTACATAATGGAGTAGTCTATAAATAGGAGTATACTCTTTCATTAAAATGTGAAACGACATATAAACACACATACATATATCTTGTGTTGAAAGATATAAAGTTTCTTTAGCTCAAATATTCATCATGCCAAGGGACAGGGATCCTCTAATTGTTGGGAGAGTGATAGGCGATGTTTTGGATCCTTTCACAAGGTCGATTGCTCTCCGGGTGACGTTCAACAACCGGGAAGTGAATAACGGCTGTGAATTCAAGCCTTCCCAAGTTGTTAACCAACCAAGGGTCGAGATTGGTGGCGACGACCTCAGGACTTTCTACACTCTTGTACGTAAGCTCTATATATATATATATATATATATAGACACACAAACACACACACACACACACACACACACACACACACATATTTGCTCTCCTTTACACCTCCGTCTAGGCCGTACTCGTTTAATGGTGGATCGTGATCCTTATGTCTATGGAGAGTAAACCTGGTTAGGCCAGCATAGTGATAAATATGGAAATATTCTTCGACTTGGGTTTTATAACATTTATGGAAAAGTCTTCAATAGCATTTTTCTATTCACTTATATATTTCCCTTGTAGGTTTTGGTGGACCCTGATGCTCCAAGCCCAAGTGATCCCAACCTGAGGGAATACTTGCATTGGTTAGTACTCTCCCTCCCTCTATCCCCGTTCTTTTCTTTCACCGGCCGCAGTTGATCCCCGTTCTTTTCTTTCATCGGCCGCCGCACTTATCAACTGAACTATCCACATACTTTTTTAATATTGACTTTTGTTAGAATTTTCGATATATTATTGTTCTAGTTCATATCTCTACCCTAGCAGTTAAAAAGGGTTTTGGCTTTCCGAAAGGAAAAGTAATCATTCCAGCTGGGAAAAAACAAGAAAAAAGAAGATATGACAGGAGTAACAAAACTATCCTGTCTGCTGGGGTTCATAAATAGTGTTGTTGTGTGATGTCAAATATCAAACAAATAAAAAAGGGCTCAATGAAAAGTGTACGTAAGCTTGCTTCTCTCAGTTTTTTTAAAGGACTCGTTCCTTGTCGATTATTTAAATTAATTATAATTTATTTTTTAAAATTAATTATTTTAAAATTTTAAAAAAAAATTATATTATAATTTTATTTTAAAAAATTAATTAATATATATATTTTAAATTTATAATATATTTTAATTAATTAATAAATTATAAATTATTTTAAAATAAATTATGTCAAATTAACTAAACTTTCAGTTGTGACATATTATTATTGCACCCTTAAGTTATAACATCGCGTCATTTTACTATATTAGTTCAGTTATAAACCATATTGAAACTTGTGCATGGAGTGTGTTTTCACTTTTGAGTGAGCATAATCAACTGAACAAAAGTGCATCATCTAAATATGCACTTATTGAAAGTTCAAGTATGATTTTAGAAGGCATAGAAACATAAAAAAAAATAAAAAATTCTCTCATCTTCTCTTTGTTTTTCGTAAAAAGTATTTGCTTTATGAAAATAATGCTTGCTCTGAATGGGAATGTGCTCTATTATAATATTTACTATAATATTTTTCAATTTTGTTGTAATTGCCCCATGTCACTGTATTATTCTTCAATGACTACCTTTGATTTACAATATTTCTCTGATATTGTGGGCCTCCAAACTTATCATCTCAAATGGACCATCTTGTTATTAAATATATTCTCTCTTTTCTTGTAAAGTAGTACCTTCATTTTTCTTCTGAAAACTTACTACAGAGCCTGGGGAAAAGCCAAGACTATCCTTTCACCGACTTAGGAATAAAACTTGTTAGTTTCTGCTCTTTTTCCTCTTTCATCTTCACTGATAGTTATGGAGGCAACCTTAAACTTCTTTGATTCTGATCTCCTTTTCTACCTTTTTTGTTCTTTTTTTTTTTTTTTTTTTTTTTTTTTTTTTTTTTTTTTTTTTTTTTTTTTTTTTTTTTTTTTTTTTTTGTGTTAGTAAATAAATTAGTTGATGTTTCATTCGAGTAGAGATACATTATGTATGTACTGCTACTAATATTATGCTCTTCTTGAAATTATAGGCTAGTAACAGACATTCCAGCAACCACGGGAGCCAATTTTGGTGAGTCCTTCTATACTTAATAGCTCTCTCTCTCTCTCACTCTCTCTCTCTCTAAAGGTTTATTTCCTATTTCTTAGTTTCAAAACTCGAAAAAGTTAGAATTAAGCGACATTAATAGATTTTTAAAACAATGACCAAGACACAAATATGCATAAAAATGTACTCTCCGTCTTTAATACTAGATCTATAATTAATTTGCTAATAAGAATGCTAGTTTTCTTTAAGACTTTTGTCTATGTTAAGAGTGTAGTTTAGGGCTAGTATTACTATATTTGATGAGTATTTGCTAGTGATTTACCATAGTCATTAACTGAACTTTGAAATCATACTTGGTTTGTTGAAAATGCTCTCTTTGAAGTTGATTTGGAAATGAGGTTAATGATCTGGACTATGTGACTATCATAACAATGCAAATCTTTTTGAAAAGCAAAGGATCTTTTTCCTTTGCAAAAATTTAAGGAATCCACGAGTCTTAATCGAATATTTTTTGCCTAACAATATTTTTATTTTTATTCTTTTTTTCAACTGAACTGATCAATCATACTTTGGTTGGTCAATAGGCCAGGAGCTTATCTGTTATGAGGTTCCAAGGCCGTCAATGGGAATCCACCGATTCGTTTTCACGTTGTTCAGGCAACTGGGGAGGCAGACGGTTTATGCTCCCGAATGGCGCCAGAACTTCAACACAAGAAACTTTGCTGAGCTCTACAATCTCGGTTCGCCAGTAGCTGCTCTGTATTTTAACTGCCAGAGGGAGAGTGGTTCAGGTGGTAGAAGAATATAATATGGGAATGTCTTCATGTTCCATTATCTCTATATGTTATGAAATAAATTTTCACTTCGGTTTCTTGATGTATGACACGAAGATATAACCATATATAGATAGAACTAAAACTAATGGAAGTTCAGTATTTAGTGTATATTCTTAATGGAGGAAGAACCTGCCATGGCTGAATAAAAATAAAAACTTCCACATGTATTCAGTGGTTTTCATTGAACATTTACAATCTCAATCAGTTACAACAACAAACTACAAAATAATTCCCTCATATTTACACGTGCATGTTGGAATGGATATAGACCCCGATGATGAAGGCACCCAAATAAAATGTTACACTACGATATATCCACGTTTACAATTATACAAGGGTCATACACAAACTAATACAATACATTACATTCATGCCATACGTAGAACGAATATAGCCCATGAGGATCAAGGCACCCAGTGACGTATCAACAACACCAACAAATATACTAATGCAAACAAGTTAAAGGTCGATCCAAGTATAGTGAACTAGTGTTATAGAAAAAGCTATGATAAAGATAAAGACTAAATTAAGAGAAAATAAATAGAGAGGAACACAACAATTTACATAAGAACTCAAATCGAGAAAATCATATTGGATATGGTTCATATTGTGCAAGCGTTGGACTATTATATCACCCCATACAAATCTGGGGTCCAGCTCTCTGGTATTTTCGGTGGATTAGAGTATTTTTGATAAATTAGGAGATGGACATGTACTGTTTATGTATCCTTTTTAGAATAGTGATATTGCAGTCGCTATGGTTTTCTCCCTATTAAGGTTTTCACATAAAATTCTTATATTCCTGTGTGATTGTCTTGTCTTTTCCAATTTTCTTCTTATTTTATTCAGATCTGTTGTTTATTGGTAACAACTCTATAGGCGAGAGGCAGGAGAATTTTACTAAAATCGAAATTTGGAATTACGATATGTATAGAGAACACAAAATTGGAATAACAAATACATATAACCTTATAATATCAAAAAGTCAGCTAAAGATGATAATATCTAATGGAAAACCTAAGCTAAATATATAGAGGTGCCTAGTTAGGCCTACTAACAAAAGAGGTTCATATCACGGGGGCTCGATCGTAGTCATTCACCGACAACTAAACCTCATTTTTTCAACTTTGGGGCCTCCACAAATTTTTTTTCAATTTGGGCCTACAAAATGATTTGAGTAACAAGAATTTGAGACAAAACTCAGCACTTCTCACCTTGGCTTGAATTCTCTAAGTATCACAAGTAGCAAACTTTCTTATCCTCTTAGAGCATAACTCAAGTGCAATGAACACTAAAAAAGTACAAGCAATGCTTAAACTTAACAAGTGGTATAGGCTTTATTGATATATCAGCTAGATTGTCTGTATTACCAATTTTCAAGACCTTGATATCACCTTCAGTAACAATATCAATACACTATGTCCTCTAATGATACATTTGATATTTAGTCAGATGTATGGCATTCTGACTATCACAATCAACAATAATGACTCCATGATTAATGTTGAACTCATTTAAGTAATCTACTTCATAGCTTCTTTAGTCGCCATATACCATGCCTCAATAATAAACAAAGCAACATTATGCTACAAAGTAGATTTCTAACTAACTGCACAATCTCCAAGAGTGAATATGTACATAGTTAATTATGTCCTTCTATCCAAATCATTAGCACAATCAGACACAACATATCTTTTAGATATGTCTCCATTCCTCCCAAACTCCAAGCAAATATCTAAAGCGTCCCTCATATATCTTATAATCCATTTCACATCTTGCCAATGAATTTTATTAGGACATAATAATTATCTACTCCCTCTACTAACAACTTGTGAAAAATCAGGAGGAGTGGAGACCATAACATACATTAGGCTAGTGCTTGTGGTCGGAGCTATGCAAATGTACACAATCAAATTATAGTATAATATAAATATTGATCCCACATAGAATTATAATTTAATAATTATGTACCATTTAGCTAATTACTCATTTATTTAACCAATTAATAAATATATTATTTTAATATAACTAAAGTACTAAACTAATAATTAACAAATCTAAATTAAGGTTTCAAACAATATGTGACGCCCCTGTCTCCGTACAACTACTATTCCTCTAGATCGGCCGTCAAAAATACATTTTCTTAACCAACTTCACTATATAACAATCAAATATTTTTCTTAATAATGCAGCAGAAACTTCAATTAATTTACAAAATAGTTATTACAAATGTTACATCTAACAAATCGTTCCATAACTCCATTCGCCCCGGGCTAGACAAATCCCCAGTTCCATCTTGACGTCTCATTCGGTTTATTAATTAACTGCAAAAATATTTCAACATAACAAGAATGAGCAACTAATGTTCAACAAGTAGATCTTTCTAAACATTTTTTTTATATGTAATTTTAGAACAAAATATTTTCAAAACATTTTCCATGCATTCACAACAAAATCATTTATTGAAGACATGCAGTTCACTTGATCCTTACTGTTTTCATGAAAATATGAAATGCGTTTTGTGAGAACCCAAATATTTGAGAATGATTTAATAAATAAAAAATCTTCTTTTGTTATTTCTCTAGTCGAATTATATTTC
>JAUMHB010074969.1:0-12768 GCA_032359685.1 Pittosporum tobira | reverse complement strand
CACATAGTCAGACTAGACTCAATGGTATCCGTAAGGTGATCAACCTTCCAGATAGACAATGCTAGCACTGACACATAAATCCCAGCTCCCCGCCGAGAATTGGTACAACACACCCAGTTTGAATGAATCCAACTAATAAGATCTCCAAAAGTAATACCCAAAATAAAGGGGCAGGCTCAACATTATCCCACAATAAATAATAAGTTGTCCAAGAATTTCGTTGGTTCAACAAGTGTTCAATATGAACAATAAAAGGTTCAAAAATTACGTTGAACCATCATCAATGCTCATGTCCCAAATTAAGGTGGACATGATCAACAACCACTACTAAAGTCAATAAACTAGTCCAAGAATTTCGTTGGACCACAACAAAGTCTAGTTTCAGAACTAGAATACCAGCAAGTTCTACGAAGAACAGGATCATAGAATGAAAATGAATTAAATAAAATAAGATATTAAATTCCAAGAATAATAATAGGAATTATGAAATCTTGTCTTATGCTTAGCTTCCATGGCTAGCTATACCAAAACGATCACATTCTAGCCTGACTACTGGCTTTAAGATCTACTACTTAATACAATCTACAATACAACCAATATAGTATTGCATCAAAAAGAGGTTTATAATAATGTATAATGAATCATAGAATGTTCAAATGCTCCTATATGCAATGAGGAAACAAGTGAAACGACTATTTAACCCATATACTTGCCACATCATGAAAATATTTTTAATACATAACCAAAGTTTATTTTTATATTTTGCCCAATTTATATAGAAATTCAAGTAGTTCCATATCAAATTTCAAGGTAAAATAATCTGCCAATCCTACATTAAAAATCTCACAATTGTAACACATGCAACTTGTGAAACTTCAGATTTTCTGCATCAAATATTTTTCCAATATTTTTATAAATTTCTTTGCATTTTTTTGAAAAACTTTTATGTTTTGAAAATTTTGATATTCTCAGAAGATAATTTTTTATACAATTTACAAGAAATATAGCAGGTTTAATAAAATACAGAAAATCTGAAATTTTCAAAATTATTGTTCATCTTCTTCACTGGACAGCTCGGCCATGGCAGGTTTAAGCTCAAAATTGAGCTACCAAATAATGCTCAAACAACAAATTATATATACCAATAGATAGACCAATTGATGGACTTCATTTTCCAAGAAAAAATCATTAAAAACGGGGCAAATAATTGAGAAAAAATTGCCGGAAAACTCCATAAATGTTGGAGTTTCAAAAACTTTAACAGTGATCAAAATGTCACCAAAATTGACGATTTAAAGCTCTAATCAAGTATAAATCATAATATAAATCATTTGGTACCATCAATTTGACACAAAACATCTTAAATCAACATATTTTATAATTGCAACTTAACCCATCAAACTAATGAAACGGGTTTTTATCAATTTGAACTCAAAACTCAAAATTGAAACCATGAATGCTATGATGCCCTGGTCTCCGCATACCTACTATTCCTCTAGACCGGTTATCAAAAGTACATTTCTTTAACCAAATTCATTGTACAACAATCAATTTTTTTCTTAATAATGCAGCAGAAACTTCAATTAATTTACAAAATAATTATCACAAATTTTACATCCAACAAATCACTCCACAACTCCAATCGCCTCGGGTAGACAAATTCCTAGTTCCGTCTCATCCACGATCTCTCGTTCCTAGAATTATCTAACTGCAAAAATAATTAATTGAAAACAAGAATGAGCGACTAATGCCCAGCAAGTACATCTTTCTCAACGCTGAACACATGATTTGTAAACAAAACATTTTCATGCATTCCATAATAAAATCATTTCTTGCAAACATGCAATGCACATGATTCATACTTTTCTCATTTTACGTTTCATTATTCATTTGCCCAATCTGTTTCTTAGATTGAACCTCTCACAGATATTCATTTGCCCAGTCTGTTTTCTAGACTGAACCTCTCACAGATATTCATACTTTTAAGTTTTCTTTTCATTAACATGCACAGTGCAAAATACTTTTCAATGCATTTACCAAAATTGTATGCCATGTTACATTCACAAAGAAACAGTTCACACATTTAGAACAAACAAGGCACGTACAAGGAAGAACAAGAACAATTGTACGCAAAAGAGGTGCGAAAAAATTCACTTGCATTGTTGCGCTTCCTTTACCGTTCAATTACCTTTATTAGCTCTTGCACTTCTTCTTTCCCTTAAACCACTTCCTATAATCATAAATAACCTTACGTTAATAACCTTGTTAACTTTCATGGCTATTGGTTCCATTCGATCCCTTTATTCACCTAATGTCATATTGGAATCCATAAAGTCCATTAAACTTGTATACGTTCAACTCGTGCTACAAAACCCTCTCAGAACTTTGACCTACATGAACAATTTTTTTACTTTTAGAGCTTGAAATAGGCTCAAGAATCGCTAAATTCCGAGTTATAATGAAAAACTTATGACGTTTCAAAGTTTGGTAATATTCCAGAAAATTTGCTCTGTTTTGGGCTTACAACAGTGTGCTTTGGGTATTTTACAAAAATACTAAATGACCTTCAAAAATAATGAAAATTCTCAGAAATATTTTCAGAAATATTTTTGTGAATTCCGATAAAACATTATTTTCCATATCTTCCCAAACTTAACTAAAAATCCAACTTCCTATGTTTTATATTCTCTATATTCTCTGTACTTAAATAGATACAACTTACTTCGTACAGTTACTGTATTATCATACTCTACCTTTATAAAAACTAGATTTCAGAAGCTATGATTAGGTACTAGAATCACTCAATTTGGACGTATAATAAAAAAGATATAGCCTTTCAAAGTCAGACCAAAATAGGGCACTCTGTTTCTGCAGAAACTTACAGCAGTCTCTTTTCAACAATTTTTAAAAATATCAAATAATCTCCAACAATTATGAAACTTAGTTGAGATCATATAAACATGTTTAAATACTTCTATAAAAAGTTTCAAGTCCATTTGAAAAGCCAATTAATTTTTGTCCATTTTATAAACAATAACCAGTGACCAAAATCTAAATTTTTAGCATATACCAAAATTATTTCTAACTTCTTTTAATCTCTTCCCAAGCCCTCACATGCATATCACTATCACTAATCATATATCCAAGCTCAATTTCATCATTTACTAAGCATCATCAAGAGAAAGTATTAAGCCAAGTTGAGAGTTTACCCTTTGTGCTTCCAAGTTCCACCAAAAGTACTTGATCCTCCAAGACTTTGATCACCTTCTCCACCTTGAATTCAGCCTCTCCAAGGCTTGATCAAGCTCCTTCTTGGCTTAATTGGCCTTGGTTTGACTAGAATTATTGCTATCTCTCCTGGTTCTTCCTCTTTCTCTCTCTATCTCTCTATCTTTTCTTTTTCTAAGTGTGGAATAAGGAGAAGAGGGGCTGCATTTCTTGCTCTTAGCCGTGGCCTTAAGGGTGGCTAGGTAGTCAATTTTATGTCCACAAGAAGTGGTCCATGGTTGGTAAGGAGATTGGCTAATAAATTGGCTAAGTGGTCCATACTAATATTTGCCAACAATGCTTGTTATGTGTGCTAGGAGAAATGGCCAACAAGGTGTTATGTGGCCTCCTTCAACTTCACAATCTTTCCCCCTTATTTTAATTTTAAAAATTCCGGCCACCATGTAACACATTACAAAAATTTTAATTGCACTCTTTCAATCCAATTATTTTGGCCATGCATCCAATGTCCTTAAGTTAATATTTAAAATGTCATTCTTCAAAAATCTCTCATTCCATAAAAAATTACAATTCTCCATCAACAAACGTTACTCTACGTAACTTAAATATTTAATTAACATAAATCTTTTATTTTAAAAATACGAGGTGTCACAAATGCCTTCTAAATGATGCATAGATAATTAACATGATTTTTAATTGAATTTACAAGCTCAATTACCTTCCAATTCGACCAAATCACATTCAGGTTCAAGTGAATTTTTGCTCAACTTCTCTCTATGATTTCTCACTCAATTTCAAACGATTTTAACGATATGAGGTGTCAATAGCTTCGTTTTAATATGTAGAATGAGTTAGCAGCTTCAATTTGGTGAGTCATAGCTCCAAAATTATGTAAATTTGACAGCAAAAAGCTAAGCTGGTGAGGGAGGAGTCGGGTGGGGCTGTTGGATGGGTCAAACCTAGTCAACGGGTCCCACCAAGTCAACATTTTCATTTCGCGATATTTTGCTATTCTTTCATCTAATTTTAACAAACAAATACACTTTTCCAACTAATTTCGACGTACCGGACACATTGACAGGGTCCGTCTTGTGAAAAGAGGCTTCTAAATATGCGTTCTCAGAATGTCAACTTTAGGGGCTATGCGTGGTTTGACTTTGAATCTCTGAGGCTCATTTTTAACGAAAACATGTTTTTGGCTAATTCTGACATTCCGGTTACAATGGCAAAGTCTGTTTCCTCATTTGATATATCTAAGTATAATATTTCTTATACATTTATAGATAAACGAGACGAAATGTATATATTCACATTAATTACGTAATTATAGGATATCACAATAAGCCATAGTATGTTACGTTTATGCATTAGTTTTATAAATCAACCCAATGGAAGATATATATTTTGAATTTTTTAAATGGTATTAAAAAGTTCAAGTTGCATGAGCTGAATTATTATTTACCCAACTATAATATAATTTAATTTGGATTGGTTGTTATCTTATATTTATTGATGAGTTGCATGAGTTGAATTATTATTTGCCCAATGGTAATGTAATTTAATTTATGTTACTTGTAATCTTATGTTTAATGATGAGTTGCATGAGTTGAATTATTATTGCCCAACGGTAATATAATTTAATTTATGTTGCTTGCAATATTATGTTAAATGAGGAAATCACTTGTATGTTAATAATTAGCCCAATGGAAAGTTATTAATGATACCTTAGATTTCTTAATTGAATAAGTTTTTTGTGTTATTTGGCTTTTTTCATTAAAAATAAACTAGTTATCCCTCAGTTTATCTAATTTTTGATAAACTAATTATATTGCATCTTGTAGATTATCTTCTTAATGGTACCTAATGCATGCTTTGTGATTAATTTGGTATGGGTCCTACTACAATTGCAAGCCGTATTTTCCATAGTAAATTTTTTAGTGCCTCTAATTTTTAAAAGGCGTAATGAATACTAAGCTTTACTTTTGGAGTTATTGACATTGATCATAGTTTGCGATTTAATTATACTACTACACTTAGGGCTCAAAACTCACTTGAGTAAATGGCCACTTATGAAAAGTGATAGCACACTAATCGCTTAATGTTTTTTTGAAAAACTCAATTATAAATGCAGTTCGAGGAGTAATCCTCAATTATGAAAATGCAAAATATTTTATTAACATTAAGGAGAAATTCAAGGTTTCCCCTAAAGTAAGAGTTAATACACTTATCACTAAAATGGTCACTCTATAATGTAACGATTTTAATGGTGTTCATGATTGTATAATAATGAATGATATGGTTGCTCATTTAAAGTGAATGAACATGGAGATCTTTAAGGGTTTTCTCGACACTTCATTAAGATTTCTTTATGCACAGTTTGGTCCTTTAAATGATGAACTATAATATGCAGAAAGAGAAGTGGAAGATGGATGAATTGAGCTCCATGTATGAGTTAAGAAAAGCCAAAAAATTATCATGTTATAATCTTGGAACCAACTAAAGAAAAAAGGGGAAAGAATATGAAAAGAGTCACAAAACAGGGAAAAATATATTTTTCATATGAAAAACAAAGGACTATATTTTGACACAAGAGGCTCAAGTGGTTTTAAGTGTATTTTATAGGGTTAGCGAACACAAGGAAACTGTGTTCCCAATTTCACAAGTAATTAGAGAAGAAAGGTAAATTATCGATAAATATTCATTATGAAACTTTTGCTGTTAATGTCCATTTAAAAACATGATAATGAAACGATACCGGTGCAATTATGTATAGAACTAATTAATTGAAGGAATTACTTTTTATTGGAAATCTAAATTAATGGGACTCTCACGTGCTTGTAGGAAATAGAGAGAAAGTTCAGGTTGAAACTGTATTAACTCTTAAACTTATTTTGGAGAGTGGTTTGAATTTGGATTTAGTAATACTATTTAAGTTTTCAGTATTACTAGAAATTTTATTTTTATTCCAAAATTAAATGCTTATGAATACTCGTTTAACTTTGATAATAGAGACACCTCTCTTTTTCATTACTCTAAGGCTATTGGTTCCTATTTCTTAAAGGGAAACCTCTACAAATTGTGTTTAGATATACCTTTACTGGATCTTTAATGTCAATGAATGTGAATTATATAGTTACAAATACTACTAGTAAGAGAAAATGATAGGATGAAGTTTCCTCTAATTAAATTGTGGCATAAATGACTCAGTCACATATCCAAAAGGTATAATTGAATGCCTTATTAAATAGGGGACTCTTTATTTTGTCGATAACTCATGTTTTAACACATTTATATAATGCATTAAAGGAAAATTTTGTAAAATTAAATAAACGTGGGGCTACAAAATAGTACTGGACTTTTTGGAAATAATTCACATTAATAATTATGAATTATTTACTCCAGGCATAAGTGGTCATATGTAATTCTTACTTTATCGATGACCACTCATGTTATGGATACATTTATCTTTTGCATGAAAAACCTAACACACTCAATATGTTTAAGGCTTACAAAGAAAAAAGTTGAGAATTGAATTGACTTAAAAATTGATTGTAAGTTCTGATAAGGAGAATATTATGGTAAATTCTCTGAATTATGCTAAGACCCTGGTCTTTTCGCGTTGTTTTTTTTTTATAGGAATGTGGCATAGTTGCTCAGTACATAATCTTGGGTATACCCCAACAAAATGGTGTTGTTGAGCCACGTAATAGAACTCTTATGGATATGGGTTGAAGTATGATTTGACACATCACTCTACTAGAGTTTTTTTTTGTGGGTTGAAGCATTCAAAACAGTTATGCATATTCTAAATTTAGTTCTCAATAATTATGTGTCTAAAACACCTTATGAATTGTGGACACAAAGGAAACTGAATTTAAGAAATTTGCATGTATGAGGTTGTTTCGAGGCTAAAATATACAACCCATTTATCAAAAACTCAACCTTGTAACTATAACTTGTCATTTTATATTGGCTACCCTGAACGATATATGAGGGCTTTAGATTTTACTATCCATCGCATGCCACTATAAATTGTCGAAACTAGAAATATAATATTTTTAGAAGATGCTGACATTAGTGGGAGTACAATTCAATATTGGTGTAACACTAAATCCTATGAAAACTATTGTTGCACCAGAGGTTGTACATGAAAATCCACCCCACAATAATGATGTTGAAGTTCATCCTGCTAATGTATATCTTCAGAGATCAGGAAGAATAAGACAATCATCTATTCTTGATGACTATATTGTATATCTAAACGAGGATGACTATAATCATGACATAGGAAATAATCTTATCTCCTTTAAGGAAGTCATTTCGAGTAACCATTTAACTCAGTGGTTTGAAGCCATGGAAGATGAGTTGAAATCTATGAAAAATAATAATGTTAGGGACCTAGTAGAGTTGCCTTATGGAGCTAGAGAACTAGGGTATAAATTGGTCTACAAGAGTAAGCTTAACCATAAGGGCAACATTGAAAGGTATAAAACTAGATTGGTTGCTAAAGGCTTACTAAAATGAGGGGATACATTGTAATGATACTTTTCTCCTATGTCAACTAAAGTTTTTTTTTTGTATAGTCATGGTTTTAATTGCTTATTATGGTTTAAAGTAAGCCTTCTCGACAATAGTATCTCAAGTTTCATCATGTGATTAGCAAATTTTGGCTATAAAGAAAATGTAGCAGACTAATATTGTATATACTTCAAAATCAGTGGGAGTAATTATGTCATGTTAGTATTGTGCACAGATGATATCTTACTCATTACTATTGATCTGAATTTTTATATCAAACTAAAATATTTCTTCATTTGATTTTATATGAAGAATCTCAAGGAAATATTTAATATTTTGGGTATTGTAATTCATCGATACAGATCTTGTGGGGTATTGGGCTTATCACAAAAAGCTTACAATGTCAAAGTTCTCAAAATATTTAATTTATAAAATTGTTTTTCTGGTGTTGCTCTTATCTTCAAAGGTGACAAATTTAGCTTAAGAAAATGTTCTCAAAATGAGCTAGAGATGGACCGAATAGAGCATATTCCTTACCTTTCAGCAGTGGGAGTCTTATGTATGCTTAGGTATGCACTTATCCAAATTTACCATATAAGTAGTGTGCTTGGACGATACCAAATGAATTAATGTCAATGTCATTGGAAAGCAGTAAAGAAAGTCATGCGCTATTTGCAGGTAATAAAAGTTATGCTCACATTCAGGAAAACAAATAACCTTGACGTAATTGGTTATTATGATTCCGATTTTTTGGGAGTAAAGATAAATTAAAATCTACATCATGTTATATTTTTATACTCTCTAAATTAGCCATTTCATAGAAGAGTGCTAAGCAATAAATAATGAACTCTTCTACTGTAGAGGCAAAGTATATAGCTTGTTATAAAGTCAAATGACAAGCTTTATGGTTGAGAAATTACGGTATGAATCTTAAAGTTCTTAATTCCATTTCAAGGCCATTAAAGATATTTTTTACTAATGAGACTGTTCTTTAAGGACTATAAGAAATATGTTGTATTAAGTATCTTGTAATACGAGAAAGGTTCCAAAATCAACAGGTGTCTATTATGAACATAATTGAGTTTTCTATGTTAGTAGATCCCTAAGCGAAAGGTTTACCACCCACTCTCTTTTCAGAATATGTTGCTAGCATGGGTTTTGGTTGATAATCTTTAATTATTGTTATGGGACTTAATTTAAGACATCGAATTTGTGATCACCTTATGTTATGGATTTTGGATATTATGTTTATGGTTTGTTACTTCTATTATGGTGCACATTTAATTTGAAGCTTTTAGAAACAAACACTTATGTATGGACCACATGAACATATTTACGTACTAATACTAATGAAATTTTTGTTGTTCATGACAATAAGCCGAATGTTTGTTAGGTTTGACAAATGTACTTATATTATAATTAGAGGACGATTCCATGATGCTAAAATGTGTGGATACTACTTTTGGTTCAATTTTAGTACCTTGTTAAACTTGGCCTTTATAAAGAGATGTATCTTATGTTGTTTGTGTTTTAAAAATAATTTATGTATAACCCTTGGCCAAGTGGGAGAACATTGGATTCGATGGGATCCGACCCAATTATGATGACGGGTCATACTTAAATATGTATTATTTATTTATCATGGGCCTAATTATATATTAAATATGTAATTAAATAATATTAATGCCATATTTAATATATACATCTAATATTATGGGCTTATAATTAAATGGATTATGTAACTCAAGCCCAATACTTTGATGGAAAGTTAGGGCCTTGATACATTAAGGTTGGTCCCATTGCTATCTCTATATATAAAGACATATGATGACAGTTGAAAATCTCTATTTGACGCTTTCTGTCAAAATTCACAAATAACACAATTCCATCCTTACAAATAGAGAAAAGCAGTGAAGATTACACATTTCCACATATTCCCTTCACGGTTTCTTCTCAGATTAATGACATTTTCTGGGTTCTTATGTTTATGTGTATTGATAAGATCATAGATTTGATTATGGGGTCAAATCTCTGATTGAAGGATGATCTAACATTCTGCCCAACCCATAAGGTCCTGAAAATCCCTTCAATCCAAAACTAACCCGAACCAATATCAACCTAAGCCAAGATGTAAACATCCAAGACACCAAGACTCCTAATTTGAAACCCCAAATACCATATAAAGATTTAAAGCAAACCAAATTCACAAGGTTTAAGGAGTTTACCAAAACAAGGTAGATCTTCTTATGTTTTTTTTTCTAAGATAACAGTTTTTCATGTGAGTGTGTGTCCAACAATCGGGCATATAATAACCATGACTCAGAAAGTATGGTAAGTTGAAAAGCTATCAGGGAGCATGGCAGTTGACAGCTTACTCTCCCTTTTGTCTACTGATGTTGTGCAAGGAATGAAAAGAAAACGGAGCTGGGGCTAGGTTTAATAATTGGACTCATAGCTTGGGCTAGACTAATTGCTTATTCTCCCTTTCTCTTGTCTTGGACAGCTAGAATGGTTCTAAGGAGTGAGGTTTCAATGATCAATCCCACTAAAAAAAATGAAACATAGGATTTAATTAATTTGAGATAAGCCAAATAATTAGTATTTAAAAATATTTAATTATAGTTTATTAATCTATTAATCATGTCTCTATAATAATTATCTAGTAATATCATTCCACAAGAAAACTCTTTATATCAATATTTTACTTATTCATTTATAATTAAATTTACATCCATATGAATTATTAAACTTCATATTCTCACATCAATTAATAGCCATATATGAACTTATTAGATTTGAGCATCAATTAATACCCATCCGATTTATTCGATTCTTAATTTTGCAGAACAATTGTTGAATTTTCTACAAGTGTGTTTTAAATTTTTCGAAATTCCTCCTCTAAAGAAGGCTAAAACATCAATTTCAGTTGCTGGTGTGTTCACTAACAATTTTTGATTTATTTCATTGTTTAAATCATAAAAAAAAAATCATCTTTTATGAAATTATTTGATTTTTATCTTTCTAGAAATATCTTCATGTTTCATAAAAGTTTTATTCGTTGATTTATTTCTATATATATAATATAAATTATTGAATTTCAAGTTTTCTAAAACTAGTCTATGCTGTAGTTTTTATTTTGACAGATTCTGTTACTTATATTTTAAATTTGTTTTCTAAACCTTCAGTAATCGAAACGGAATGAATTTTATATTTTTGGAATCCTTGAAGAGTCTACTATAATGTTTATGTTTTGAATTTTTAATATTTATGACTTTCAACTGGTCATAACTGAATTTTTTCATAACTAATGCAGTAGATTTTCAACAGTAAATTGTTATTTTCGAACTTTGATGACTTTATGATTTTAAATCTGATCTAAGTCATTCTTGAGGCTAAATTGGATTCCTTAGAGTATAGTTTCTAATGGTGTTTTCATATTTATAAAATTAATTTAAGATTATAGTAATATGATTAGATTTGTGGGATGAGGTCTTAAGAATATTTGGACAGATTTGAGATTATAACTTCTACAGATTGTGTTGATTATTTAAAGCTTAAGTGAACATTTGGGTTGGTTTAGAAGTATTGTTTTGATGTATAAAATGATTATGGTGAATCTTTTAGGTTATGAATAAGGATTTAGTTGATACGGTTGGACTTTTAATGGTGACAATTTATGGATTAATTCAAGAGTATGTGAGTGAGTTTGATATACAGTACGGATTTTGTACTCCACTCCTTTGAATTGTTTTTTATTTCTAAATCATTTGATATTTGAGATATTGATTTACTATTGATATTTGAGGTATTGATTTATTATTGATGTTTAATATATTGATATATTGATTTATTATTGAATTATCGAACTATCGACTTATCAAATATTTGAACTATCGAATTTTGGAAATTGTACTTCGAGTAAAACTGAGCTAAGGCACTACTACCAGTGACGGTGTTTAATGTTGCTGGACTAGTACAGGATGAGCGGTTGGGAATAGTGGTCATGAAACATCGAATTTGAACAGTTTGGTATGAAGGTATTGGACAAGCCACTACATTGTGTATTTTTGGACCATTTCATTTAGATGACCAAAGAAAGTTGGATTTTGGACTTCACTAGTACGCTATGTGGCCACATGGATGCTAGTGGTGGATTTTGGACTGCTTAGGTTTTTATGCTATATAAATTTGAAATATAATATTTTATTGAAATTATATTGCGAAAAGATTTAACTTCATTTTAAAAATATTTATTTTGTTGTGCGCTTCCATTTTGAACATTTGCTTTCATTTCTTATTGATCTATTAATTCAAATTCATTGTTGCATTCAGTCTCTTTAATTCTATAATTCATTTTGTGGACTACAAATTTTTTAATCCGTATATGAGCCTCACGGTTGGTCTTTGTTTAATTCTCCCGACAGGTAATCAAGGGGTGATTTGGACTGTTCGAAGAGAGTTACCTGTTGTTGATCCCAATAAGTGGAGTTTCGTGTTATTAATTAGCAAAGATTAGTCACTTTTGATTATTATTGGAGATTTTAGTTGCTTGTAAATTTTATGACGATCATAAAGAGATTAATTATGAACTTTAGTGCTCTTGATATATTTGAGGTTTAGTTTGTTTAGTAGTTAACACTTCCTTCCCGCCGGTTTGGGAAGGGGGTGTTACGATTCATATTCTTAGTACCGTAAATATATCTTCTTATTATAAACTAAATAACATTGCTACTAATAATTTGTACCTTAATCAAATAATAAAGGTCAACCTAATAAAATAAAAACAATGTAAAATATAATATACTTACAATAACTTAAAAAAATTAACACCAACTCAATAGGAAAAATACAAATACTCATGAAGGCGCCATATTAAGCTGCTATTATTATCACACACATTTTGAACAACAAGAGTACACTCTTTTTTTTATTATACTTTTATTATTATTATTATTATTATAATCACACCAATTTATTCCAACAATCTCAACTAAATAACATGCACTTGTTAGATTTTAAGTT
>JAUMHB010074958.1:0-12769 GCA_032359685.1 Pittosporum tobira | reverse complement strand
TCTCAACTTGGGGGGATGTTAATCCTACTGATGCTGATCAAGTCAAAGATGATATTTCTTAGTTATCATTTTACTGTCCTTATCAAATTGTTACTTAGTTATTATTTTACTATCCTTATCAAGTTGTTACTCTTTTGAATTTAGGATAACGTTGTGACTTTTACTATAAAAGGAACTAAGTAGAAAAGGAACTGATGTTCTCTATTTCAATATAATAAAATACTTTCTTTACTCTCTCCATTTGTATCAGTTTCGGATCGGTTGTAGCCGGAGCTTACAAATTCTAATTGTTCTGAGTCAGATTTTTGGCAGAAATTATTGAGTTTTGAATTTTAATCTCTAAGAAATATAGCTATATGCTGAACAACATCAGTTGTGCCCAGAGGTTTTGGACATTTCATGATCAGTTTGAAACCCAAAGTCTTCGGTTTCTAAACGGTTATTAGCAAGTGTTTTTTCTGTCGTATTGATCAGTTTCCAGTCGTTTTGATTGGTGAGAGCCGGTTTTATGTGAAGACATCGGTTTTAAGTGGCCCATTCGGTTGAGACCAGGACTTCTCGGTTTCAAATCGGTTGGTGCAGAAACTGCATCAAATTAGGACTATTTGCAATCAAGTTTGTGTTTTCTGACCGGCTATTAACATAAATTGTTGGATCTGAAAGATTTTTTGCCGAAAAAGATATGAGTCTTGATCGGTTCGTAATCGGTTTTAAGCTGGAATTATCAGTTCTGAACAGTTTTCAGTAAGCACTTCTTGTGTCGTTTTGACCAATTTCGAACCGTTTTCACTTGTGGAAAGTGTCGTTTTGACGGGTTTCGTTTTCTATGAAGATTTCGCTTATGAGTGGCTCCTTTCGGTTTTAGCCGGTGACTATCGGGTTATAATCGGTTCTAGCAGATTTATGGTTGTATGCTGCCTAAGAGTATTCATTTGTGAAACGGGTCCTATTCGGTTTGTTTATATAATTTGCTTGGTTACCACCCCAAATCATCAGTTCTTAACAGTTTATAGCGGATTAGTGATGACGAAATATCGGTTGTAGTGGTTTGTCGGTTGTGGTTGTCAAATGTTGGCGACTTCTCGGTGCAGTAGCCCAGTCGGTTTTGACCCGACATGTGTCGGTTTATACTTTGGTCCCCATGGCTTTGCTCCGGAAACAATGTTTAAACCCATTACAAGACACTTGGGGAGGTTTTAAATTTGACTACATTTGTCAGGCCGAATGCATGGGGTGTATATATATATATATTTTACATTTGACCAACCTCAAGTTATATTTTCAGCAAAATTTTAATGTGGCACACTTATTTTACATTTTTACTAAGAAATCATTGTTTGTTTTTGGAAAATTACAATTTCTAATGTTGATTTGTTGCTGATCGGCTCCCATGTTTCACCCAGAAATTAGTGTCATTTTTGATAGGTGATAAAATGATATTTGTACTTTTGAAAGATCAATTTGCAAGCGATTGTTGGAGACAAAGTGTAGTAAATACTTGAAGAAGACCGACCCCGATTAGGGCTAAGGTCAGCAAGCGTCACCCTAACTTGGGTCCAGAACATAGTACACGTGGACAAAGTCAACAAGCCAGTCAGACCAGTCATTCTCTACTCGCCCGATCGTCCGCCTATAGCTTCACTACAGACTTTTGGGCGGGCGACCATTTGCTGTAAGCACTAGCTGGGCGACCGCCCGCGCCACTCTCCTTAAATTAGGTTTGGCCCAAATGGGCACCCTGAGGACCAATAAACAAACATTGGGCCCAGTGTGCACCTAGTCCGTCCAATAGGCCCAAATTAGAGCTCAGTCGGCCTAGTCAGACGTCTAATCGGCTCAACCAACCCAACAAGGCACGTCTCCCCAGACGGTATCCACGACTACTATACCCTCAACCCTCGAGCCACAACAGGACTCCTATAAATACCCCTTCATTACCACCATAATAGGGGGGTCTGAAATTCTCTTGCTCTAACAATACAATATTTCTCTCTTTAAAGGTCTTTGCATTAATCTTAATCACTAACTTAAGTTTCGGAGAGGGGAACGGGGTCTAAAATGCCCTGTGTTGCCCGTGTTGCAGGTTGACCGAGCCGAGGATTACTCAACTGGACAGTCGAGTTGACTAGGTCAAAGAGGACAATTGGGTTGACCATAACAATACTTATATTAGTATAAAATTATATTTGTAAGTCCACATACGTATATGTGTTTTAGTATGTATTATACACATACTGACACACATATATACGTAGCTACATATCTCGTAAATGTATTAGAATGTGAGAAACATATATGTATATATGGGGTTCTAAAGAACAGCAGCACTATCTATACCAATGGCTCTAATACTAGAAGTAGTTAGGATCGCAACAGCAACAGGACTATAGTAATAGCATCAAAATAAGAACAAAAAATAATAACGAAGATATTAATGAAATAAAAAAACAAAAAAAATAAGAAACATGGGGTGGCAAAGCCAGCCAGTATGTTTCAGTGCGTAAAATGAAAAATCGATTAAAGCGTCGCGGCATAGCCAAATTATGTGTTTCAATTAATCAAGACATACTATAAGAAAACATTGATTCGAATGGTAACATTTGTATTTGAATCAACAATGTTATTTGAATACAAATTTCATTTGTTCAAGAAGTTCCTTTAGTTCCAGACCAGAAGAAGCGGCAACTAATTTTCCATAATCCTTGGTCGCTTATTTATCTTGTTTTATTTTTGGTTTGTCCTTAATGCTAGTGTTGAAAACTTTAAGGGATATTAAAAAGCCTTTAGGCTTTTCTTAATTCTTGTAAGTACCAATTCTCTCTAACAACGTATATGTTATTGATGACCAACAATCACTATAGGATGTGACTGATGAGTATGAGGTTTGTGCAAGAGAACTAGTCGAGAACAAAGTCATAAGAAGTTTGTTAATGGCAAAATTTTGAACTCGTGTCCAGACGGACATATAGCTTCTCAACTCCCTTAGCTATATGTAACATCACTATATGAGAAAGAGTGAGTGACCTTCATCATATCAAAGACTCGTCAAAATCATATCCATCAAGAATTACCATGATCTTACCGATATTAAACTCAGTCTTCAGAATTTACACTTGTTGTCACTGGACCCAAGGTATCCCATTCTTCTAAATTTTGTTTCTCTGCCTATTCAAATGGTCCCAATGAAGGACACTTGACTTGGTTTTTAGACAAGGATACGTTATCCTAGCAAGCAATATCCAAAGATCTGCTTTGGAGGATTGACATTAATAATAAGATTCTTTTTGGACTAGATTAATAGCGCTTATGGTATCGGTTGTTTTTTCATTTCCCTAATATCAATAAAATTCTTGTCTTTGTTGAAGCAAAAAAAAACCTTGAGTGTATATGGGAGATTGTAATACTAATATAACATTAAAAGAAAAAGAAAATTTTTCTTTTTAGAGTAGGAAAAATTTGATTAGTTTTTCACTTCTTGTCGTTTAGGTAGTAGCGGAGCTAGACTTGTTCAGTGAGGGAATCATAATAATTTTTTATAAAATATAAATTAAAATGAAAAGTATAAATTTAAATTTGGAGGGGATCATATAATAATTTTATGACTAAAGTACATTTTGCACCCCAGACTTTTCGCCCTGGATAGATAGCACCTCAAACTTTAAAAAGTTGCATCCCGCTGCCCATACTTTCAAAAAGGTTTCAACTTGCACACCATAACTAGTTTACCACTCATAAAAATTGGATGATTGTCACATGTGCAATAGTAAGAAGGTATTTTCGTCTTTTCCTTATTTCTTCTTCCCTTGTATTCATCCAGTTGAATAGCAGCTCATTTGCATCATTCATTTTCGTTGTAGGCAACTCATGAGCTTTCAGAATTAGCTTGTTTTGCCGGTATGATAAATGTTAAATCAAGATATTCTTCTTCATCTACATCTTCATCTATTGTCCAACTATGTGACTGCGACAAAGTTCCGGTGATTCGGACAGTTTGGAGAAACTTTAAAAATGTTGGAAGAAGATACTTAGGTTGTATTGATTGGTCCGAAGATGAAAGTGAAATTAAGAGTGGATGCAAATTTTTCACTTGGTTGGATCCAGTGTTGAATGATAAGTGAAAAGGTAAATTAGTTATGCAATTGGAGAAGCTGGATTTGAACAAAAATAAGCTAAAATTTGAGTTGGAGATGACGAAACTAAGGGAGATAGTGGCATGGATTAATGTTGCAATTAGTTGGGGAATATTGCTATTTACATGGAGAAAATATAGGAAGTAATTTTGTTCATCTAGGTTTTCTGATGTTTGTAATGCCCTAAATGTTGTTATGAATTGTATTTTGTTATAAGTTAGAATCATATTTATAATTTTATTTTGGTAAATGTAGTTTTGGTTTTAGCTACAAATTTTGTTTGTGTATACCAAGTGTTTGCCAAAAGTCCCAAGAGAAACAAAAAGCCAAAATTGAGTTACTTGCAATGTTTGTTTGTGTTTGCCAAAAGTCCCAAGAGAAGCAAAAACCCAAAAAGTGACTTACTTGTAATGTGTTTGACAAAAAGCCTAACTGAAGCAAAAAAACTCGCAAAAAAATTCACAAAAAAACTCATAATTTGAGTAATTTGAGTTACCATCAATTTGTTTATCTGCAACACAATTGTAAAATTAATTTGTACTTGTAACCAAAAAAAAAATTTGTAAAACACCATAATCTGATAAACAACATAAATACCATCAAAATAAACAATAGCTAAATACCATAATGCATTGAGAAGCAAAAGTGCCATAATCTTGGTTACAATAATATTTCCAAAATAATGTCTCAGATGCATTCCAAAAGACTACATAATCTAACAAGTTCATAGTTCCATTCCTAGAATTAGACTACCAGTTATTAAAATTGCTAGCTAAACTTTAAAGTTGACATAAATTATGTTATGGATTGCCTAAGCTTGTTGCACGACTACCAAGCTTTTGTCTCTTTGAGTTTGCCTCATTTTCTAGCGTTGTCCTAGTGATGACATTTTTGCCTTTGGGGGTCTTGAACTTTCCCCCTGAAGATGGGGTTTCATGATGTACACCCCTCTGCAGGACCCTCCCCTTAGATGATTAAGCTGATTGCTGAGTAGGATGTGGACCAACTTCAGAAGCTTGAGTTGATATCTCTGATGATTGTAGACCAACTTGAGATGACTTTGTCCCTTTTGTTTTTTGATTTGAAGTTGGTTGAGATGACTGGCCTCTTTTCTACAAAATAAGCAAAAAATACAATTATATTATATATTTAACAAAATATCAAAAATAACACAAAGAAAATATATTATACACAAAATTATCAAATTTAAAATTAACATAAAACTTTCTTGAATTATGTCCCCATTGCGTGCAAGCACCACATTTTAATGATGCATTTTGCCTTTTCAACTTTGTGGGATTAGCATTAGGTGGTGGATCAGTAGTCTTCTTCATTGCTTTGGGTGGTCTTCCAATAGGTATATTTTTCTTTGGCAGTAGAGGTGGTTCAAGACCATTGGGGTCCCAATGTCTCAGATCTCTCAATGGCTCAATAATTTGTGAGTACACCTTATGATACATCTCCCTTGTGTAGCATTCGTGAACATAATTTACCGGATCGTGTCCAATCTTACAGATACATGTCACGGCATGTAATCAAGAAATTCCAAATAATTCCCATCTCCTACAACTACATGTTCTTGCCTTTAAATCAACCTCAAATGTAAAACCACTAGAAGTCACTATTACATCATACCTATCTCCACCTGACCACGTAGATATGGCACCACCAGTCTTTTCTTTATTAATTTCTAGTTTTGCTCCAATCCTATGGCACAACACACCATCCCTTTGCAACATCTTATCCTTTTGTCTCTGGATTCTAGACATGCAATAATAATATATGTCTAGCAACATGGTAATGATAGGCTTCTCCCTAGGCTTCTTGATCTTACTATTAAATACTTCACAATAATGATTGACGAACAAATTTGACTTGTCAATCTAAAATGTGCCTGACTCCATTGTGAAGGTGGCTTATCAGACATCCATTCATGTGTCGCTTCACTTGCAACTTTGAGTTCATCCATTGCTTTGTTAAAAATGTACTCATTGTTAGCTTTGGCAGCCCTCTATAATAGTCTCCTCAACAATATGCCCTTGTGCCCTTTCCAGAAATTTTTGTACAAGTGTTGCACGCAATACCTAATTTCAGCATTTGGGACAACAACTCCCAATGCATGTTGCAAGCCTGAAATTCATAAACCCATAATGAAAACTATAAACTGTAAACTATTGAAAACTGTTAACTGTAAAAGTTGAAAACTAAAAACTGTAAACTGCAGAAGTTGAAAACTAAAAAATGCTAAAAACTGTAAACTGTAGAAGCTGAAAAATGAAAACTGTAAAAATGAATGCTGAAAACTATAAACTGTAAAAGCTAAAGCTAAAAACTGCTGAAACTAAAAAGCTGAAAACTATAAACACTGTAAACTACTAAAAAATATTTTTAAAAAGGCACAATGTGAGACCCTGCTAATTTAAATGAACGTCATGTAAATAAATTGTACTTTTTGATTGAAAATTTTATGCATGTTTAGTAAATTATTTATAATTTATGGCAAAGATATACAAGAATTTTTTTAAGTATGTATAATTAAATTTCGTTGAACTTGAACTTAAGAAAGTGTTGAACTTACTTTGACCTTGAGTAACAATGTATGGTCGGTTCTAGAAATTTTATTTGACCAACCATTAAGCAAGGAACAAACCAAGAATAGTAAATAGAATTTGAAAGAATTATGAATCGGTAAAAGTGTAAGTGGACTAATGAGTTTAGATTAAAGAGAATTTAGATTATGGACTAAAACTAAGTTGAAAATGGACCGAGCCAAAAATTCTCTTTGGCCGAAATATTGTGGATGGAAGTGGCCCAAGGCATAAGAGTTATTAAATAATGTTATAGCCAATTAACTTAGTTTCGGACTTGGATGAAAAACATGGATCAAATTTATTTTTGGAAATGGCCAGATTTTGAGGCACAAAGGGAGGCCCGAAGTTAATAAATTTTTAAAGTAATGTAAAGTAATTTTTTATAGCCGGAACAAGTTGAAATTATCTAGTTAAATTCTAAGTAAAAATGGACCACAAGTGATTTGAATGTGAGTTAAAACAAATTATAGGAACTTAAGAGGCGGCTAAAATGAAAAATCATGCCATAAAAGAGAGATATGGTCAAATTTTTAAAGAAAAATGGCCCAAAAATTATTTCATACAAACCTTGGGTGAAGAAATGTTAATTTATAAATTAAAAAATGTGAAATGACTAAAATGGATGAAACTATTATTGAAAATACTTGAATAGGTGTGGATTATTTTAACCAAATTTAGTAATTTTTAGAGTTTATTTTGTATTTTAATAAATTGTTGGAAGTAGCTAGTGTAAGTTTTATGATAAAACAGAGGAATTGGAATCTATAGTCTGTGTTCAAAAATCTGTATAAAATAATTTGTGTGTGTTCTATGCACAAAACTTTTTGTGAGCTTATCTAACTTGATAAGAAACATATATTCAGAAGAATTTTGGAAAATAAGATGTTTTAATATTTATAGAAAATTCTAGAAAAAGTATGCAGAAGCATTATGGAAATTTTGGATCCTGATTTTGGGTCAAGTTTGAAAACTCATATAAACTCATGTGTCTAGTATCTATTGACAAAACTTTTTATGTTTAAACGTGGGCGAGTATATTGTGGCTTTAAAAAAATTATGACTCCATTTGAGGTTATATGGTATTTTCTAAAAATATTCAAAGTTGAATGCTGAAGGTCACTACAGAGTCAAATTTTCTGAATAATTTTGTAACTTTAGAAAGCGCTATCTTTTTCATACGAACTCGGAATTGAGTCATTCTTAAACCCATACGAATCTCTAGAAGTATAGAATGTAGACAAATTAAGTTGTAGCTAAAAGGATTTTGTAACAGAAATTTGTCCATATGTGAGTGCCATTAGTGCAGTAAGCTAGAAATAGCCAATGAAGTTATGAGATCTAAAGCTATGATGTACTAATATGATACGTTTATGTACATAAGAACCTGTTTTAAAGTTTATAAGGACTCTAAAAGTGATTAAAGCAAAAATGAAGACGAAATGAGAACGTAGACGGAAATGGAAACGGAGGTTAACCGGCGAAACACGATTGGGAGTAAGTTTTAAGCGTGAGCAAGGAAATTACAATTCTTGTTATTCTCTTTACGTGTAAACTATTTTGGTTACTACACGTGCATGATTTCAAAAATGATGAAGTGCATGAGTTTTAAATTTTACTTATGCATGTAAGAAACTTAAATGAATGTTCAAATGATATAATTGCAAGCATTTCAAATTTATTTATGCATGCAAGAAGGTAAGTAAGTTTTTCCAATGAAGCAAGAAAGTTAAATAAATTTTTAAAGATGAAGTTGAGTATTGTCGCTTTGAGGTTAACCGGTTTAACTGGGATCCCATGGGAGTGAATCCTATGGTGCAGGATAAATGTTCCCTGCTATTGCATTGTGCACAATCGCTGGAGGTTTTTGGGAAAATAAGGTCATTTACTATTTATAGAAAATTCTAGAAAAAGTATGCAGAAGCATTTTGAAAATTCTGGATCTTGATTTTGGGTAAAGTTTGGAAACTCATATAAAATCATATGTTTAGTATCTATTGACGAAACTTTTTATGTTTAAACTTGGGCAACTATATTGTGATTTTCAAAAAATAATGACTCCATTTGAGGTCATATGGTATTTTCTAAAAATATTCAAAGTTGACTGTTGAAGGTCACTGCAGAGTCAAATTTTCTACATAATTTTTTAACTTTAGAAATCGATATCGTTTTTATACGAACTCGGAATTGAGTCGTTCTTAAACCCATACGAAGCTCTGGAAGTATAGAATGTAGAAAAATTAAGTTTGTAGCTAAACCAGGGTTATCGAATTCTTTAGGCCATCAAGCGAACCGCGAATCAGTTTTCACGAACTGATTCGTGGTGGTTCGCGTACTAATTCTCAATATTGAGCAAACCCATTTCCATACTATGAATAAGTGTGATTTAAGGGTAATTAAAGTAATAGTAGTTGTATTATTAGAGCTACTAAATTGTAAATCAAAATATATATACATGTTTAGCGATAAATATTGTAATTTTATATAAATATAAAAGACTATGGGCATATAATATGGGCACGATAAAAAATATTAAACTATAGATAATCTAAATAGCAGTGTTGTAAAACTCGGCAGAGGAAGGGCTTAGCGCCTAGGGAGAGTACTCGGGTAGTACTCCTTTTTCTAGATTTTTTTCAACTCGGTATATATATTTATTTTTTAAATATTTTTTTGTGTATAAAAATTATAAGTTAGTATTTATATTTTTATATGATATTATTATACACAATCTATAAGGTATGCAAGTAAAAATAATAAAATAATAAATTAACATGTTTAGGAAGATTAATATTTAATAGTTACTATAGCATGTAGAATAAATAAAAGAATGAAGAATCATATAACTAAAGCTAAAGTATTTAGTTGTCCCCGTCAATTGTCAATTTAGAAGATGAGCTGATTTGAGAAGAAATGATTGATTATGGATTTTAGTCATGACAAAATATCAAAGAAATAACTTAGGGAATAAAAGTAGGTAGGCCAGAAGAAAAAAAAAGTTAACTGCATTACAAGTTTGACCCACCCAAATCTGCCCAACCGGCCTAATCGACAGCCTAGATCCGCCTAGGAGCACCTAATTGTCCAACTCGAGTTTTTTCGCGATTTATAGCTATTCGACTCGTTTTACATTCGAGAACGACTAGGTCGAGTTTTAGAACACTGCTAAATAGTGTAACAACTAAGTCTACCCCCGACGAATCGCGTACTGGTACTTTAGCGTACCACGTACCCGTATTCGTACCGAGTACCCGTATTCATACCGAGTACCAAAGCATACCACGAATCAGGTAACACTGAGCTAAACGGATTCTGTAACAGAAATTCGTCCATATGTGAGTGCCATTAGTTCTATAAGCTAGAAATAGCCAATAAAGTTATGAGATCCAAAGCTTGAATGATGTATTAATATGAGACATTTATGTACATAAGAACCTATTTTAAGGTTTAGAAGGACTATAAAAGTGATTAGAGAGAAAACGAAGACGAAATGAGAACGTAGACGGAAATAAAAACGGATGCCAACTGGCGAAACACGGTTAGGAGTAAGTTTTAAGCGTAAGGCAAATACAATTCTCGTTATTCTCTTTACGTGTAAACTGCTTTGGTTACTACACGTGCATGATTTCAAAAATAATGAAGTGCATGAGTTTTAAATTTTACTTATGCATGTAAGAAAGTTAAATGAATGTTCAAATGATATAATTGCATGCATTTTTAAATTTATTTGCGCATGCAAGAAGGTAAGTAAGTTTTTGAAATGAAGCATGAAAGTTAAATAAGTTTTTAAAGATGAAGTTGAGTATTGGCGCTTGGAGGTTTACCGGTTTAACCGGGATCCCATGAGAGCGAATCTTATGGTGCAAGATGAATATTCCCTGTTATTGCATTGTGCACAATCGCCGGAGGTTTAGTAGTCCTTTGGTCTTTTCTGCATGTTAAGACTAGATGGGGAATTGAGGTAATTGGAGGTTAAGGCATACTCACCTGTATGTTTTTAAATTTATAGCATGATTTACTTAATTGTTTGTAAATTATGTTTTGCATTGAAAGTATGTTTATTTTAAAAGCTTTAATTGATTTTATTAAAATTGAAAGTATGCTTTAGTATTTAAGATGTTGTATTTGTTGAGCTTAATTGCTCACATTTACTTTAGTTAAATGTTTTACTCGCAATTGGATAATATAATCCGAGAGACGAATACGAGAGAATTGGACAAAACGGACGCTGGAAATTTTTCTAGCCCGAGCTAGAAGCGTTGAAGGGAGTGGAGTTAGATAATTAAATATTGTATATTATTTTTTGAACGCTTGAAATTATTATTCATTTCTGCTGCATTTTAACGGATTAGGGACGAAAAAGTATATCCCGGGTAGAGATTTATTAAGAATTATTGTAATTTATTGTACGTTTGAAAGTCTGATAAATAGTTTGACGACTGGTCTAAGAGTTTTGTAGGTGTACAAAGACTGGAGCGTCACACATGGTATCAGAGCCTATGGACTAACGCAAATTCCCAGAATACGAGAGCTAGACGAAGAGTCCTAAAAAAATAGGAGCGTAATATTTAAAAATTAAATAGAAATTATTTAGTAAGGATTGAAGTTTATTTCAAAATAAATTTCGAAATAGAGGCAATACGAAAAAATATTTCAAAAAAATAATAATTTAATTTAAATAATGAATAATAAAATGATTATCGGAAGACAAGAGTTGTGAGATGCCAAACTGCAAAAGTATAAGCCAAGTCTGGATTAAAGAAACTTCTTGGGTACTTCTCCGTGCACTAGCCCCTACTGGTGTGGCGGTTTGTAATCGGTTTATACTTATTTGGTCCCCATGGCTTCGCTATCGAATAAACAATGTTTAAACCCAGTACAAGCCGCTTGGGGTGGTTTTAAATTTGTTAATGTGTGTGTGTGTGTGTGTGTGTGTTTTCTTTTGTTAATTTTACATGTGTTTCGGTTTCTAGGCGGTTATTGGAGGCAAAATCTGGGTTTTTAACCGGTAAGTGTCGGCTTAGACTGTCCCTCTCCTCAACCTGCATTCAGTTATTGCAGGAAAGTGTGTCGGCCGAAAAATATCGGTGTGAGTGGCTCCGATTGGATTTTGTTGCGAATCTGCTTAGCTTTTGTCAAATTTATCAGTTTTGAAGGGGACATCGGTTTTTAACATTTCAAGATCGGTTATGGTTGCAGAGTGTTGGAATCTTGTCGGTGGAAATAAATTTATCCCAACCGATGCATAATCGGTTTACGCCAACCAGCCGTCGGCCTGGACCGTGTAGACAGCGGTTTCGAGTCGGTCGATTTATTCTTTATCTTCATGGCTGTGGTCCGGAAAGTGGGACAACAACGTTTTTCTTAAATGACAAAGTTTAGTCAGTCTTTAATATTGAAAACAAATAGTAAATTTCTTTTTTTATTATTATTATGAAGGCACGCATACATTTTACGTGCAATATAAAAAATATTTTTAAAATAAAAATATTATTTTTAAAATAGTCAAAAAGAATTTTTTAAAAGAGTATCAAAACACTGCCTAAAAACTTTATCAAAATACAATTTTTTAAAAGTGTTCTCCCTTTATAAGATACTACTAATTTAAAACAAATATAAGCAAAATTGTGCAATAATTTTAATTTCTCTATTTTATTTTTCAAATTAAATTTTAAAAATATAAATAGAGAAAAAAAATAGAAAGTTAGTTAAAGAAAAACAATCATATCATATGAGAGAAAATTAGAATATAGATTTTACAAATTATTTCTTTAAAATGCTGATTGTCAATAATATAGATACATATTGGAACTCGTGTGTAATTTTTCTTATTAAAATGTTTTGAACTAATCATTCCTGAGTAAGTTAGGGGTTTGGGCTGGGCCATAACTGCATTGTTGGGCCAGTTTGGTGTTGGATTTATACAGGACATAGATTCGCGTGCTAAGCTGTCTTCTTTGCTTATCGTTTTAACACCAAAAATATTACAAACATACCCAAACAAGTCATTTGTGTTTCAGAAATGACATTTCGCTTTCAAAGATTGTTTTT
>JAUMHB010074947.1:0-12769 GCA_032359685.1 Pittosporum tobira | reverse complement strand
AGGTTTCTTAGATTTCGAATTGGATTCGAATTAGGTTACTTATTCAAGCCTATATAAGGTCTCTCATGTAATTGTTATATCAACATATTCATTATTAATAAAATTACTTTCATTATTCCCTCTATAATTATCAATAAGAAAATTAATTAAATAAAATGTCGTCGTTTTAATAAAATGTTCGTGACTTTAAAAAATATATACGTATCCCCTTTATTTTTCTAAAAGTGACGGATAAAAGTACGGCGAGCATAGCCATGCAAATGAATCCCAAAAATGAGAGACCAACTGAAATATATATTGATTGATCATCGATAGGACCAAGAAATTTTTTGAAGACTCTTTCAAACTCATAAATGACTACATCTGCCAAGAGTAAGATCATCACCTGCCATTTCAGTTCAAATCCTATAGTTAGATTAATCATGTTCAATTCTCAAAGTAAGAAACATAATTCGATCTCTCTGCTCTAAAATTAGAGTTACTTTAACAAAATGATTAATTTTTTATTTTTCGATTTTTCTCTCCTAAAAAGTTGTATGAAATTTCATCTATAATTATAATTCATAGCGATTGTGTATTTAACGATGGTGTCAATTATGATGTTAAAATTGAGAAAATTGTGTATCATTTAATGGTGTAAACGATTCAAATCAAGCTGGGTATTAACATGCTCAAAATCTATTTGTATAATTTATTAAGTTGAAAACAAAGTTTATTTAAAACTCGCTTAACTAACATGAATACAAATCGAGATTCAATGGTTTAAGTTTCAAGCGAGTTATACCGAATATCAATAGGAAAATAGTAATTTGATAAAATCTGAATAATCAACAGAATTTTAAAATTTATTTATATTCTATTCGTTAATATTTCCGATCTGGGTTCGAATCAAGCTCCAAATCGAAAACTTACAGCCCTATATCATTATTAGGAAGATACACAATCAATGGAGACTGCATGTAAATTTAGAGGTTTACTGGCAATCTGTACGTGTTGCATGTTTTCTAATTTATGATTACCTCAAACGCCAGAAGACAAGGATAGCGTATCCACCTCTTTCTCTGTGCAGACAAGGTAAACATATCTGAACTAATTTGTAGAGAAACCTAAATACAAGGCTTGAATTTGCTACAGATTTTGATAGTGCCATCCCAACAACCTCAATTAATTCTGCTATAATTATAACTCAGAATCTTTACTAGAGTAATATATTATTTCTGTTTCTTTCGCTCTCCGATGCATGTTCGCCTGCGTTATTCCACGCAATCCAGAGCTTAAACGCGCTTTCTTTTATCGGCATTGTCACAGCTTGACCCGGAAATTCTCTGCCAGCTAATTAAATGAAAGCTAAAACAATATCATCCCTAAACTGCTTGAGAATCATTGTCGCTATTTCTTATAACATTGGAATAGAAGAAACAAACGGTCTTAACTCTGTTCCAAAATATAAGAGAATTTTGTTAAGAAGTTAATTATTAAAATGAGTCAAAAATCGACACAAGTAACGACTTCTTATTTGAAATTGCTATAGCTAGAAAAATAAGTTTCGAAAATCAAATACAAAGATATTGAGAGATAATAAGTCTTTTAAGAAGATTTTTGGGGAGATAGTGTAGTGCAAAGGACGTGTGAAAAAAAAAAAAAAAAGATGAAATAGTTAACCCTCTGCCCTAAAAATGATTGTCTAAATTTTTAAAACTTTTTTGGCACAAATTTAAGACTTTATACATTATATATATATATATATATATATATATATATTTTTATATATTTTTACATTCTTAACATTTGTATATCATATTTTGTAATATATTAAAAATATGTTAAATATATAATGTACAAATGTGTTTTTTAAAAGTCTTAGTTTACATTATTAGTTGCTTTTTAAAAAGTATATCCACTTTTGGCTTCTTTTTTTTGGTACAATCACTTTTGGCTTTTCAGCTGTTTGGCTCGGTTCAATTTCTGTACTATATGACTCCAAACTAGTAGCTTTCTTGATGTGTTTCGGAAAGGCCCCAACACAGTTTCCCGACGTGTCCCGAGTAAGCCCCCCTGAGTGGGCCTACCCGAGTCCGGTCGTCCTCCTCCTACCTATTTCGGTGTGCACCGGCCTCAGAAAATTCTCTAAAGAATTTTATCTAATGCTCACTACCAGTTGATAAACAGGCCTTGTCGCATTGCAATACAAAAATTCAGCATTACCATAATCGCACAATGTTAAAGAATTGTTATGTACTTCCACACTTCGATTTCCAATGTATGAACATTTCTAAATAATTATATACATAATAAAGAATGATGAAAATTGCATTTTACCGTACTGCAAATCTCACTTCATACCTGTAGTTCTAACCATTTGCTTGAAAGATTCTATCTAAACCCCCATGTATAGGATTTGGTTTCTAGTTCTACTCATCATCCTCTTGTGCTTTTGTCTTCCCTGCAGCGGTAGATCGATGGAATTTTGAACTCAAAGGTTTAGGTAATCTTGTCCTCCTGTCAAATGCTCTTGTACAATTAAATCCTGCACCAAATTTGTCACAATCACTAAATAGGCAAATCAATTAATTAACATAATTAGTAGTTGAAAGTATTTCTTTTGGTTTTCAACCAAGTAGATTGCATGTGCCCTTCATAATTAACATTGTACAATAAGCTATTTCATACCTCTCTGAAAGGAATACTGAATTTCCTCCACGCTTGCGCCTGATGTAAAAAATTATAGTTACTTGTAAGCCAAGGTAAATGTCATACAAGAAAAGTCAAATCAAACTTCACAAAAATGTCTTTAATATTAATAGTAACAGAAGATATTATTTTCACCTGAAAATAGTGCTGTTACAGATGTTCCACAATGTAGACTTCGCCTTGCCAGATTCCATATCCACGCCTTGGGAACATCAATTAGGCGCATGCTAGATTCATAATCAGCAACTACCTGTAGAGGAATATGTTTAAGTTCCAGTCCAACATCACGGTACTCCCTCAGTTCCACAAAAAGAGTCATTTGTCCTCTTTTTCTATTTTTTTTTTCTCCACAGAAAGAGTTCTACTTTGACTAATGATAGTAGAAAATAACACAATGTCCCGAGTTTAATATTTCTGAATTTAAAGAATTGCAGCAAAAAAGAACACAGGCAGAAGAAAATTACCTCATTAACCTGAAAATACGTTGCATTAAGTGCAAATCTCCCTCTCATTGCTGTTCGAATAGGTGTCTGTCATAGATTATCGAATGTCTCAATTTCAGCTAGCAACACATATTTTTAAATATTTATTATTATTATTATTGTTATCTTATTTTTTGGTGAGGAATGCATATAGATTTGTGAAATTAGCATTTGAATAATATTTAGCCTTTTCCCTTACCAAAATTGTTCCTTTAACTGTTAGTTCTGAATCATAACTGCACGAAGAAGAGCAGCATGGATCCTCGCTGGACATTCTTGATTCCGTTGAGTTGCCTACATTTTTGGGCTGTCCAGATGCTTCAGAAGTTTCACCTAATGAAAAATTCCCACATTAGGCTTAATTTAACACTTTCTCGGTTCCAAAATATAAGGCCAAAATATAAGGCCATTACTGACTTTGAAAACTTAATTTAGAATATTGTTCTGAAATTCAAATTGACATGAATCCACTTGAGTATTGATAAAGTTGTTCTTTGTAACTAACACTACTTTTCAAATAGTTTACAACTTTCACGATTGTGTTGGCAATAATCAAATGAATTCATGTCAAATGATTTTGAAAATCTTCAAAAATTGATTTTCAAGGTTAATGTAATGCAAAAATAGTGATTGTGTTTAAGATTTGTACCTGTGGGCCATATTGCAAAAAGGTATGGGTATGGATCGTCAGCATCTCTTTTTTCAAACTGTAGAAAAAACATAAAGAGCGTCTCAGACAGATAATCAAATGCTTAGACTTCGTAGAAGTTAATTGGTAGTAATAGATGAAGTAAATCATGAAATTCACGTCTAGCAAAAGCGGGTGTGAATCCGGGAGCTCAAACCTGCATTCAGGGGAGAAAAAAAGTAAGAAACAAATTTAAAAAACAATATATCTATCTATCTATCTATCTATCTATCTATCTATATATATATATATATATATATAAAATCTCGTGCGATGCTCTAAAAAAGGTCCAATTTTGACTTTTTAGGTCAAAGTAATCAAATAATTTAATTGAATTAAACTAACAACTTACACTTGGTGTACAGTCCTCAATCTTTCCACAAACTTGACCTCGGGCAGGTGGACTGAGGCAGCTTCCTCGGCCAAAGCAATGGCCACATTTGACGTGTCAGCACCAGGAATAATAAGATTATTGGTCTCTATGTAATTCTGTAAATTTCTCTCCAACACCTTTCTATTTAGTCTGATGGTGGGTACCGGATCATCCGGCTCCAGCCCGAAATCCTCAATGTCCCTTAATTCTGGAACCTCCATAGGTTCAGGAGATGCTGGAACTTCAATGATTGGTTCACAATTTTGAGCTCTATTATACCTTGAATCTGAGCCATTGATTTCCGAAATGTATGGATCGGATGCATCTGAGGTGGTGTTAAACTCTAAAAGTGGAACTGCTGGTGGTGTGACGACCACAGAAGAGCCCTGATCAGCTGCTGCAGTTAGCAATTTTTTACTTACAACCCTTTTTCTTTCTTTTGGCTCTGGAAGGGAATACCTAGAACTGCATTTAGCAATCCAAAATCAGCAATATGCTTCATGATAATGTCCACACGAGGCGACTATTTTTTATTTTTATTTTTCATTTTTTTTGTAGATGTCCCAGACAAGGGAAGTATCACTGAAGTAATCATTAAAATAATATTTTGCTCTCTTTTTTTATATGAAATGATATCATAAAAAATATCAATCATTGTAGAACAAAAGGAAATAACTCTTTGATACAAATTTAAAACACAGGCCAAAAATATTTATATGTTCTAATTTTTAACATATTCTCTATACAAATATTATAATTATGTAGAATAATTGATACAAACCTTGTAACTGCACTTGCATAATGCAAGCACTCTGCTCTCATGGGACACTCGCCACACTTTGGATTTCTCTTTGTGCAGAAAACCTACAAAGTTTTGAAGCATTCTTTCAATTTTAAGAATTTTTTGGACCAGAATAGAAAGGTATAAATAAAAATAGAGAATGTGAAACAAATAGCATACTCAGTAAGTTTATCATACCTTGCCAAATGTGATCATTTGATAATGCAACTCATACCTGTGTTAAATCAGATGTCAATGAGTAAAAAGTGCTCCTGGGTTTCAAAATAATAGTTTAAATTATAGTGAAACAAGTAATGCTCGGGATCACAATTTCATCCCTGGTCCCACAAAAATGCATTCACATCATCTTGTGGTCCCCATCGAATTAAAACTTTAATCACAAGGGATACAAAATGGAGATTTCTGGTAATAAATATCTAGAGTGCATAAACGTATATTGAAAATTATTTGAGCACATAAGGTAGATAGAACTTACAGTTTTTCTTGGTCAAGGGTGCAGAGCCGTGTATAAAGATATTTCTGAATTGTATCCAAGTTAGGGTACCTGAATTTGGAACAAACGTCAGAGTCTTATTTTTTTTCCCATATAACATTGTGTAATAAGACTAGAGGATCAGCCTGAAACTTACGCATTTAAAAGATGTATCGATGGAACTCCTTCAGGAAGTTTCAGTGGGACCCACCCAAGACGTGATGCCACCCGACCAACATTCGTGTCAACCTTGACAAACAAATGGATTACATATTTATTTTTTGAAATTATTATAACCAATCTCCTGTAAGATGCAAAAAAATATGGTAAAGTACTAATAAATAATATAGTCTTACAGGAAAAGCTTTATGATGTAGTGTCAGTAGTCGTACGCATTCCATACTTTTCATCCCAATTCCATGTATGCTCAGCAGGAAGTCCCTACAAGCAAAACAGATAATTAATTAAGAATTTACTTTAATAAAAGTCAAATGAAAACCACAAATAACAAGGTTTAAAAGTTTGACTTACTGTGCTATGTCAGGCGGAACATCTCTTAACCACTCGAGGTCAATTTTTCCAATCTCATTAACCATTCGATTTAGAAAACTCTGCAAAATAAAAAAATGATGAAAGTCAACTATTAAAGAAACTCCTTGTGAAGTTTTCAGGTAAATGTTTATTTATTCAATCAAAATTACTTAACAATGATTTTTTCGGCAAGCACATTATTCATTCCTCTTGCAGCTATAACGTCAGCAAGGTTTCCAGGTCCGGCCTTCCTAACTCCATCCCAATCAACTGCGTCCATGTTTTTATCGTCCCATACTGTTTCTTTACCATCAACATACAATCTCCTCATTTCTGCCCAGTCAATTTTTGGTTTTTCCTCCTCCTCAGGCTTATTTTTCCCTTTTGACGGGGTTGACTTTTTCCTGCCATGGTCATTGTTGACAGCGTTCAGGTCAAATTCTGTTGTGACTTCTGATTGCAGGCTAGAAATTAGATCAACCATCAGTTTTTCTTGCTCTCCCTGCTGAGCTGTTGTTCCACTAAAGTCCACACCTAAAGGTTCCCACATGTCCACGTTCAGATCAAATAGAGGAGTAGTTTCTTTCGTGCAAGGTTCATGAGAAGTACTAGGCTCGTCAAGGGTCTTGTTACATAATAAGCTATCATCATCCTCGCCACTGCAAAATTGCTGGAGAGAATCTGTTAATTCTGAGTCTAAATTCTCTCTAAAAGTCGAACGTTCTATATTTGGAGTCTCATCTCTTATTTCTTGCGAATCTGGTCCTACATTATTACTCCCAACCGAGTCTTGACTACACACAACTTCTTCCACACCATCGACAATTTCTTTGCTTTCTGACTTGGCTGGATGTTTCCCACATAGATTCATGAAAGCAGAGCTGTACAAAATTGAAAACATCGCCAATAAAATTGTGCAATAAAGACTATATACTGTATTATATATATGTAGTTGTATGAATCAGCAAAGCTTACCTGGAGAGAAAGTCCGACACATTTTGAGTTAGAAAAACTCCACCTACCGAGTCCACCACTGAACCTTTCCATGGCGTGAATTTCCTATTACCTGTGAAGGACATATTTGTAAATTTAGGTAAAATAAAACCAATGCTCTTACAGTAGCGGTAAAATTGTAAATCTCCAAACAACAAAATCTAACCTTGGATTAGATGCATGAAGTGAAGGAATGAGTCGACTCGGTGGCTTAAAACTTCTCTTTCATTTCTCCACCACTCCTCGTTTTCTGTGCTCCTGTATTCAGATTCATCAGATTTCCTTTCTCTAGGATGCCTCAGATAGTTATACATTCTCAAATTCTCCGATACATGTTTCTCTTTCCCGATATCTACCAACTTGTCCACCACCTTGGGCTCCTGTTTAGCTCTTTTAACAGGACTGGACTTTACTACTAATACCTCACCATGGGCTTTTTGATCTCGGACCACGATCTGCTTGTTGAATACTTCTTTTTTATCTCGGACCACAATCTGCTTGGACTTTACTAGTAACACCTTACCATGGGCTTTTTGAACACGGACCACGATCTGCTTGTTGAATACTTCTATCTGATCTCGGACCACAATCTGCTTGTTGTAGAAGTATTTACCATTTATGTGCATGCGCTCCAATTTCCGAGTAATATCTTTTATTCCATTCTTGTAAAGACGGAATTTGCGTCGTTCTTTACATTTCTCCTTAATAAGAAAGAGATCTTCATGTTGTGGGTAATTGTCATAAGCAGCTGCATGATTGACAAATAAGTTCATTTTACTTTGCTTATAATAATTTGTACAATTCTCGCTTCCGGAAACAAGTTGAACTTCTTCAAAGGTTTGAGCCTCACAAGCAATTGCATCATTATGAAAAAAGCTCACTGTACTTGGTGCATAATTATTTGTACAAATTTCAGCTCTGACACGCTGAACTTCTTTTTCAACAATTTGAGTCTTGATTAGTTGTTGCTGCACCTTCATCATTTGATTCTTATTAAGCACGTCAGCATTCGTTTTAACAAGTTCATCTTGAGGTTCAAAAACCCTGGGCCCACTCAATACATTGCCAAAATCATTTAGTAAAGAGGGTGGTGGCACTTGGACAAAATTACAAACTGTCAAGGAATTGAAGACACGTCTACGAACAAACCCCTTAGATCTCTTCCCTCTAGATTTGGCAACTGGGGCCAACTTCATCACACACCTAAAAGATTCTGGGTCAGATATTGCCGCACGGATTTGTCCTTTGGTGGGCAAAATCTTTTGCAGAATTTCTTTTTCTATCTGACAATCAAAGCCCAAGCCCACAACTAGGGGTTCATAAATTTTGGACTTCTTAACCCCTTTTTGGCCCAATCTTCTGGTAGCTTGTTTGGGCCCACCATTCAATCTTTTCTCATCATCTTCTGCTTTTGTGATTGCTTTTGTGATGAACCGTGCAAACATGGTTGCCTTCGTTCTTCTCTTCCTAATCTTTTTGTATATTTTCGGAAAGTTTGGCCCACTTTTTCTACTGTTCTGTTGACATTGGTTTGCTCGAAATCTCCTCTGGTAAATTTTTAGGGCATGGGGATTGGTTTGATCAGGTATAGTTTCTCTTTCTGCTTCACTTGGATTTTCTTCGCCCCTATTGGACAAGGAACTTTCCACACTTCTCTTTCGACAACGTTGATAAACTCTGACATTGTTTTCACTCGTCTCCTTAACATATATTTTCTTTTTCCGTGCACTTCTCTTGGAAGTACCAAATGTTTTGAAAAAGCCATATTTGTCCTCGTTGACCAAGCTGAGGTGTGGAGACACATTACATGATTTTGGCACTTCATCACGGTGGTCAGCTTCTTGTAAGTCAAAGTTAAGGGACTGCTTCGCCATATCATCAGAACAGTCAACTTCTTGCAAGTCAAATTTAAGAGATCGCTTGCATGAAACTTTAAGACATGCAGGACCCTCTCCAGCTGCTTCTGAGTTGATATTTTCTGAAATACTAGCAGAGCCCTTAATGTCACTTTTCTTTGCAGAAGATCTCTTTCCACATAGATTAGCAGACTTCTTCTCAGTGGCAAGTTTAGGAGTTTTAGGTTTCGGGGTTGAAGGCTGTGGAGTTCGGGCATTTTGAACCTTTCCTGGCGGCCCATGATCAAGTGCTACCTTAGGCCTATGCTTCTTTACTTTGGGCCTTTGCTTGGGTTTCTTGTTCAAATCTTCTCCATTGTTCTGTCTCTTTTTGGTCTGGTGCTTCTCCGGGGTTGCAACTGAAGGAGATGCTGAATTGGGCCCTTCCGGAGTTGTTGTCTTTCCAGGGGTTGAAATACCCTCTTTCAGCATTTCCTTTTCCATAGGATCTGCTGATTCCATCTTCCTTCTCTGTTACATGGGAAACACGAAAGAAGCCAAAAGCAATTAATCAAAAATCAAAGCCACACACTATTAGCTCTAAATTAAACAATTGGCAAAATTAGTAACTACATTAATATATTTTGAAATTCTAAATGTTCCAAACGGATTTTAACAAGTCAAAGGATGCCTTAAATTTCAGATTTCGAGTCTAATTAACTACATATTACCAAAATTCAAACCCAAAGCACTACTACTAACTACAAAATTAAACAAGTTATCAGTAATTGATTTAACTAACACTGCACTATCAAAATTCGTAACTACATTACTCATAATAAATTGATATGAGAATTTTAAATATTAAAAAAATAAAAATAAAATAAATTGATATGAGAATTTTAAATATTAAAAAAATAAAAATAAAAATTTCATGATAAATTGATAATTTTGAAATTCAAAACGTTCCAAAATGATTTTAACATGTCAATCTTTTTAAAGTTTCAGACTTGAGTCTAATTAAAACCAGATATTATCAAAAATCAAACACAGACAATACTAGTACTAAATTAAACATTAAATTATCTGTAAATACACCTCGTACTATTAAAATTAGTAACTACATTAATCAAATTTGTTGTTGTCTGGAATTCTTGAGTTTAATTTATTTTTCTAATTTAAATTAGCGCAAACTGAAAAAGATTTATAGATGCAAAACACGTAAATCAACAATAAAAATCACTTACTTGCAGGAAAAATTGACGGCCGCTGAGAGGGCTTCTACAGAAAGAACTTCATGGATATATCAGGTTTTGCTTTGTTTGGGGCGCAGTGATGGTGCCAAATAGAAAAAGTTTACTGGTGGTGAAAAGAGAGAGTGTTTGAGTGAGAAACTGAGATAGTGTAGGCCCGCGTTGCAACATCTTTTTATCCCAATAACCAACTCGATTAAAGTGATAGATTTTAACAGACGGCTTCTATTTCTATATTAAATTTAAATATAATTATATTCGTTGAAAATTCTCTAATTTAATATTTTATTTGTTTTTATTCGAAAAACATTTAAAAGTAAAAAGAAGAAAATTTTCACTTTTTAAATCAGCGCGTGGTCAAATAAGTTCAAGGACTACCAAACTTCTTCACTGATCTTGCCCTATTAAAAAATCTTATTTGTGTGTGTATAAATTATTTATTTATTATTCACAAATAACATAAAGGGATAATTACACAAATAATACTCAAACTATTTGTGTTTTACAGGTTTAGTCCACCAACAAAAAAATTGCACCACCGATAAGCGTACTTTTTGATTTTTATGTGTTTGGTCTAATTTGACCATTTTAAACAAAAAATTACTTTGACATAACGTGATTGTGAATTTGATTCTCTCATACACATATTTTGAAGGTTAAAAATAGTTCTCATACAATAATTATTTTTTAGATCAGTTTATATGCATATGTCCAACTTGGTTCTTAAAATCTATTAATAACAAACCTTCTTCTCTCTAATACATAATCCATAATATTAATAATAAGAATTAAAATGTATTTGTGTAATTATCCCTAACATATAATACCAAGTACGTTGTTTTTTTGGTTAGTGGATAAAGCACATAAGAATTAAAAAATATGTATAACAAAAATGCGATTTTTTTTTGTTAATAGACCAAGCGCGTAAAAATTAAAAAGTATGTATACTAAACCTATGGTTTTTTTTGTTAATGGACCAAGCGTGAAAAATATAAATAATTTCCGTACTATTTGTGTAATTATTCCTAACATAAATATATATACAACTTTCTTTTAGCTAACGCAAATTCGTATATAACCTAAACACATTATGTTCTTATATGGAAAAATTTATTGAAATTAGCTTTTATTCATTAAATGATATTCCATGTATATTAAAGTTTAGAAAGCTTATTGCAAAATCAAATAAAATTAATATAAATTCGTTTAAACTTTTAAAAAAATGTTACAACTAATAACACTACTTAAAAAAGTTTACAATATCCGTGACTATATTGATAATAAGAAAATAGATTAATTGTAACAATCCTGAATCCAAACACACTGGCTCAAGAGTATGTTTGGGTCTGGGTTGTTATTCTTAGGCCAGTGTGTTTGGATCTAGGTTGTCACAAATGGTGTCAGAGCATGACCTAGCCGAAATTGTGATTACACTGCACGGAGTTTGATTTGATTTGTGTTTAGGCTTGACGATGACGTCAAATATTTAGATGGGGGAGATTGTGATACTCCGTTCCACATCGGTTAGTAATGACCTTATATAGACCTTAGCTCACTACCGAGAGTACCTAATAACTTAAGATTTTGGATCAGACATATAGTGGGCCAGTGGATTTGGTTAGTATTATTTGGCCAGTGTGTTTAAATCTAGAATTGTTACATTACTATTAATTTTATATTTAAAATTTCCATAATGAAATTAAAATCTAATATATACATAATTTTTGGTGTATGATATAGTCCATTATTAGTCACTATTTTTAATATTACTTTATTTATATTAAATGATTGAAAATAAAATTATGCTTTCAAATGTTTTTACATGTGTAATTATAGATAATCTTAATAATTTACTATTAAGTTCTCAGAAATTATAGTTTCTTATAGTTTCAAAATAATTCAATTATGTATTTAACATTTAGATCTTATTACTTAATGCAAACAAACAACATTTTCACATCAATGAGATCTTAGCCTAGTGGTTAAGACTAAGGTTTTGAGATTTTGTAGTTGCAAGATGTCTTTATAAATATGGTAGAATCATTGCCACCACCCACTAAAAAAAAGTCTTTTGCCACTTTATTAGGTAGGATTTTGGGTCCATTATTAATACACACTCCGTCCAACTTGTATTGTCTTAATTTGTTGACAATGTTCGATATTTTAAGACGCTCTAAAAATATAGCTATATATATATATATTTTTGTATCTATTAAATCTATTGAAAAGTATAACATATGAATATATTAAGTATACAAAAATATTTAAAAAATATAACATATAAATATGTTTTTAAAAATCCGTGCTGAACATTGTCATAAAATTAAGACAACATAATAATGATAATTTTTGTCGAATTCGAATACTAATTGATTTCTAATTAGTGTTTTTGTAAATATGGTGGAACAATTGGCATCACTCACTCAAAAAATAAAATAACATATATACATGTAACCTCTTAATTATTTGTTATAAATAACACTTAAGTTTTTTTCCCAATATTTCAATTTGCATATCCCTAAATGATGGAAGTAAATAAATTAATCATACACAATTTAGATTTTTGTATTGACTTTTAGGTTTTAATTTTGTACTAGCTCAGACGCAAGAAGGAGAGGTGGAAAAACAATCGGTTTCGTTTCATTCTTC
>JAUMHB010074936.1:0-12769 GCA_032359685.1 Pittosporum tobira | reverse complement strand
ATCTAAGAAACCTATTACCATAAGAAATCTATTACCATAATAATACTATAAATATAATATTAATTATATTTAACAGTACCAATATCCGTTATTTTCCTACCAACATATCTTCAAAGTATGGTCAATATATCGATATTGGTTATTTTCCTGCTAGTTCACTAAAACTTCTTTTCACATGTATTCATTTGAGTATTAACTGACTGCATATATAGTCGTATCTTATAGGTCCAATACTGAAAATATCCTAAGTTTAATTATAGAGTCAAATCTAATTAAAAGATGATTTAACAGAAGATTGAGACAACTTCATCATAGAATGATGACCAGACTAATTCAGAGAAGGATACTCATCATGAGACTAGTACTCTTGATTGAATTTCTTTCGGTTTGATCATTAGCATGTTTATTTATTCTGAAATTGTGTAATTTCGACAGAGTTTTGGTAACTCTACTTGAACTTCTCCTCCTAATGATATTGAACCTTTTTCCCATGTTCTATATATTTATTATATCAGTTATTCCTTTGCTAAGAACTTATTTTTTGAGATATTGTAATAAATTTGTTAGGGAGAATTCGGAGTGTGATAAGGACCTTAACATGGCTATCGAACATCATATTGAGCTAAAAGTTTAAACTGATAATTCTAAGATTCATCTTTGCATATTAAAACTTCAACTTCATACTAAACAATAGATGTCAGATGTGAACTCTCATAGTACCTTAACAAATCGCTCCGTTAACATGTGAGCCACAATATGTATTGGCAATTTCACCCCCTTAATTTGTATGAAATGTTATGGTTGGGAACATGACTTTGATATAGTTTGTCAAGGAGCATGAAGGATCTTAATACGATTATTGAACATCATCTTAAACAAAAAATTTAAGTTGGTAGTTCTAATTAAAGTTCATCTTGTTATATCATGCCTTCTAATCACACTAGAACAATTGATGTGAGATGAGGAGTTGCATGATACCTTAACAGAATAATTAAGATAAAATATTGTTGGTCTATAGAAACACATGGAAATTGAGCTGTAAACGTAGACCATATTCAATATCCATATGTGTTCAAAAGGGATATCATCCATAAAATATATATTGTTTGTAGAATCTCCTCATCATGAATTGTAATTGGGTCTGACATTCACGTGAGAGATGATCATGTGAGAAATGATTTTGTGAAAACATCAAACCTCTATGTAGAAATAAAATTTTCCTAGATAAGACAAATACAAATCTTTGATCGTGCAAACTAATTATTCCAACTAATTATTTTACAATACTTTCATTTCTCCATTTTTGTCTGGCCTCAGTTGAACTTTACTCATATTCAAGATAAGATAAAAATATGCCTCTTTTTGAAAAGTTGACAGCAACCTAGCTCACACGCAATTAAATACTCTCTGTTTCTAAAAAGATCATACCTTGTCTTATTAAAGTTAACCAACCTTATTTTAAATTTTAAATTTGCATTGGGATTGTTAAAAGAAAAGTTAAGATGAATTCAAAAGCATATTATTGTAGTTGATAAAGTTATAAAATCAATAGATAATATAAATAGATAAACACTAAGTCCACTTTGGTTAATTTATCGAGTCGACTCATTTTTAAATTTCTAATTCAACTGAGTTGCTATCAAACTTGGTAGCTATTAATAAATTATATATTTAATTACATTAGTCTTTTCACATGACTTTTAAGTATACATAAAATAACTCATAGGCTAAATGCAATATCATAGGTTAGAGGATGAATCTAGATTATTTTTTACAGAATTTTATTTGCAAATAAAAGGCTTTCCGCATTTGTTTTACAGAAGGAAAAGAATGGACGTTGCTCACTAAATTGACTAAACAATTTTGACTCCTCCATTATTATAAACTTTCTAATAATATCCTATTGTCTCAAAAAAATAAAATTTTAGAAATAAAAACAAATAAAAATAAAAAAACTACTCAAAAAACTTGAATATTTTAAAACTAATATTAGATATTATTGTTTATTAACAGTAAATTGAACCTATTTATTGAAAATTCTATTAATATATTCTAAAATCTAACAAATTATATTAACAACTTATATAAACATACTTTCTTTTTACTGGAACTTATTATATAAATGTATACACAAAATTACAACACTCAAATATTATTTTTCAACATATTAATAAGTATTTACATCTAACCCAAATAATACTAGACGTTTAGGCTATTATTGACCAAATAATACTAGACGTTTAGGCTACTATTGTTAAATATCCAAAACTTTATTAAGCGAGTTATACGGTGGAATAACATCCTCGAACTTGATTAACCTAGTTATATAGGCATTTACTACCTCCATTAAAAAATAAGATATTGCTATTCCTTCTTGATATGTAATAAAATTAAAAATATGTTTCTATTTTAGAATTTTAAAACAGTATGATATTTCTAATTATCATTTCATTATGGATATAAATAAAATTTAACACCATCTTTAAAAAAAATTAAGAACACTTTCCTCTTATTTAAAATTGTAATAGAACAATGATTTTCAAAAATCATCATTTTTTCTCTTTAACATATCTCTAATTTTGGAAAGGATAGAGTAGTTACTGATTATAGCCAAAGCAGAAAAATTTAAGATTCGAAAATTTTTAATTCTAGTACGCAAAAATAGCATCTGATATTCCCTCCGTGTTGATCAAGATGTTAAAATTCTTCTTATCCAAGCCCCAGTTCGCCAAAAGAATCATGCACTGGAAATGTAGGCATCCAAACATGGACATAAAGATAATTGCAAAGCACAGCAAGATGACAAAAATGACCCTCTGATGTGCTATAAATACAGCGTCCGAAGGAGAGTTTAAGCATCAAGTCACCATTCAAAAACTGTAGGGTTTGTTTTAACATTGATCAAAGATGGCTCAAGCAATCAGGTCTCGTGATATCGAGTCACTATGGTCTCAAGCTGTGGAAAGCAACAAGATCACAGCTCGTTGCTTAAACCAATTGGTAAACTTCTGAAATTTTGAGCAAATTATACACACACCACATATATATTTATGAATGAAAGGATTATATTCTTGAGTCTCGACTTCTTGTTACATAAAAGAACTGTTTGTTATAGCTACTACCATCACTTTCCTTAGTAACGTTAAATTTTGTTTGTTTTTATGTAGGGTCTTGTGGGGCAGTTGACTGCAAGAGAACTCTCAATTGTTTGGGGTTCAGACACTCGTTACTGGAAGTGGACTAAAGAAACAATTGGGTGAGTAGAAGAGAGGCTTCATTGATACTAAAAGACATGATTTTTTTAACCACTACATTCTTTTCAAGTGTATCAGGTTTATACACCGAAGGGACAAGATTCTTATGCTTTGTTAATTAGTAGCATATATATATGTGTGTGTGTGTGTGTGGGGACCCTTACATAAACAACACAATTATTTAGCACTTTATGACCAACTTATGGACAATTACTTATGCATTATAGCTAGAAAATGATCCATATCTACTGCAGGCTAAAATCCTAAATTAAGCGGTGTTGATTGATCAACTGAAAGTAGTAAGATTAAGCCCATCCCACCAAATGTATTGTAATTTTCTGATTCTCGACTGACATTTTGTAGTGGTAAGTGCATTGAAGTTGCTGAGTTAATTAATGTCTGCTGGCTGCAAATTGATGGAAAGTATGCTGCAAGCAACCTTACACAAGGGTTGCATTATGAGGTGTTCTTCGTGGTGAAGCTGAAAGACAACCTTAACATTACTCATCCAGTGACCCTTACCCTTACTCTTCCAGATGGATCCAAGCAGGAGAAAAAAGAGAAATTGATGGAAGAACCAAGGAACAAAATCATAGGTCTCACCGTTGGAGAATTCCAGGCACAAGGTACATGTGGATGTGGAGATATCAAATTTAGCATGATGGCAACTGATCCCAACTGGAAGCGTGGTCTAGTGATCATTGGTGCTCTCATAATTCCCAAAATTTAGCTTAACATTTCAGAGAACGGGGACAAGAAATGGTCAAATAAAATAACTGGCAACTGCCAGTTTATATTATCACGTATTAATTAAATCAACTACCAGACATGGTTGTCTATTTTATTATGCAATAAATAAATGAATAAATTACGAGAACCGTTGGCTATTATATCGATTTTTATAATTTTCATTTATGTAGAATTACGCTTAATCAGAAAATATTGATTCATGTCATTTATGATCTTCCGAATTGTAAGTGCATATTGTTGTTAATAAATTAGAACTTTAGTCCCAATAAACAACAAACACAAGCGCTAAAGAAAAAAAAATTGTTTCACCTTATTCTATCCGTTTCACAAATCGAGTTCCATTTATAAGATTTGTATACCTAGAATATTCTTCATGTTTACTGTTAAGCCTAAATGTAATGACTATTTGGTTAATACAATTGGTACATGATAGTTAATATACAATAGTAAAATAGAAGACATTGTGTTATTTAATTTATCATCACTTAAACTAAGAACATAGGTCTTTAATTTTGTTGACAAATTATTTAATAGAACTATGTTTTGAAACTCAATATCTGATATTTAGAATAATCCCTATTATTCCGAGTTTAAATAGTGTAGGAAATACAAGAAATTACATAAATTACAAATTCCAACTCACAAAATAATGGTTGATCTTTATCAAGGTAAATGAATAAATGAAGAGAATGGGTCACCCGATCAAGGATGGAAGGGGACAAAACAAGTCAAATATCACTCAAAAAATGCTCAACTCATAACATGTTGAAGGATACCCATGTGTTACATAATCTCGTAGTGCTCTTGCTTGGACTTGTGCCTCAAGAACTTGAAGAAAACCCATAAAATTCCTCCTTGCGCACACGGTGCATGTTTGTGTGTTTTGTTGTTTGTTTTGTGTGTGTGTGTCTCATTTATTTATTTTGGGTGTCCAGATTATGAACTCTTCAAATGAGAAAGATAACAGATTTTGGGAAGAAATAAAATATAGGAAAAACTTATCTTGAAAACAAGTATCATACCTATTTAATTATCAGTTACAACTAATTGTGACTATTCATGAATAATCACATCATTTTATTATTTACATCTATTATAATAGACACACACACATATATATATATGGGGACCCGTACAAATATAATACTGGTTATTTAGCACTAACTCATGGACAATACGTAAATGTATTGTAATTTTCTGATTCTCTACTTAATTTTGTAGTGGTGATCGATTTAAGTTGCTGACTTACGTGCTGTCTGCTGGCTGCAAATTGATTCGAATTATAATGAAAACAAGCTTACACAAGGAAGGGATTGCGAGGTGTACGTTGTTCGTGGTGAAGCTTACACCCAACCATGTCTTTTATCATCCAGTGACCCTTAACCTTAATCTTCCAGATGGAACCAAGCAAGAGAAGAAAGTGGATTTGAGGAATGAACAAACGGACAAAATCATAGGCCTCCCCGTTGGAAAATTCTAGACAAAAGGTACATGTGGATCTGGAGATATCAAATTTACCATGATGGCAACTAATCCCAACCGGAAGTGTACGTGGTCTAGTCGTCTTTGGTGCTCTCTTAGTTCTTAAAATTTAGATTGACATTTCAGAGAGCGAAAACAAAAAATGATCTGATATAGTTATTTATCCTATTATGCAATAAATAAATGAATAAATTATAAAAAAATTCGGCCATTAGATTGATGTTTATAACTTTAATCTCACTAGAATCACGCTTAAATAGTCAGAAAATATTGCTTCAAGTCATTTATGATCTTCCGGATTGTAACTTTGTAAGTGCATATTATTGTTAATAATAAAGAGGTCGCGGGAGGTAAACAAATGTTTACGCAATTATATGAACAATAGTACTTTTAAGTAATGTATTTTTTAATCAATTTATTTGATGTAAATCTTTTAAAGCACTCATACTCACGCAATTAGGTGAACATGTTCTCACGCCCCTTTTCTTCAATAATAAAACGTCACTTTTAATGATGAAAACACACACACACACACAAAAGGTATGTTGCATGATAATATATTAGAACTTCAGCCCTCATAAACAACAATCACTAGCACACACACACACAAGGTATGTTGCATGATAATATATTAGAACTTCAGCCCTCATAAACAACAATCACTAGCGCTAAGGAAAAAAAAATGTTTCAAGTTAGTCTATCTATTTTACAAATCGAGTCCTGTTTATAAAATTTGTAAACTTAAAAGATATTTTTCATATTTAATAATAAGTTTGAATGTAACGATTATTTAGTTAATATAATCGATGCATGATAGTTAATATGCAATGTTAAAGTAGGGGACATCGTATCATTTTGTTTATCATCAATAAACTAAAAAAAGTGCTCTTCAATTTTGCTAGATAAATTAGTTAAGGGAACTCCGTTGAAACACAATAAACTATAATAAATTACAAATTCCGACTCACAACAAAGGTATATCTATATCAAGGTAAATGATTAATGAAGAGAATGGGTCACTCAGATGGAAGGGGAGAAAACAAGTCAAATATGTTGAGATTCAGATCAAAAATCGATGCGGAATTTAAAAACTATTTATCCGATTCTCAGGAACCATGCGTATATTGAAACCGAAATAGAAGATCGATTATACCTGAATGAATTTCGATGGAGGTAAGAATAACAGTTGCGTCTGGATCAGCTTGTCAATCGTCACGCCTCTACTGGTATCCACACACACGAACTGAGCCCGAACTTTGTGCGTACTAGCGTAGTTCTCCGGTTTCCTTCTCTCTAAGTCTCTCAACCTCGCGGTTATTAGGATTGTACAAAATGTCATATGTACCTCCTTTTATAATCCGTCTCTTTTAATCAGAGATACAAAGAGAACAAGGAAACCCTAGCTGTCCGGCCCAATACATTATAAGTCTAGTTCGCTTAGTGTGCGACTCTATAGGTTCACCTAACATTAGCAGTAGACCCAAAACTCATTTTCGGCCCACAAGTTATAAGTGACCTCTAGCAAGACATTATAATAACCTAAGTTAGGTGAAAATCGATTTTTCCGATACAACTTTATCTACAACTAATAATAGAGTGTGATTTATGATTGGATCATTTGATATATCACTAACAAAATATCACCCCAAAAAATGCTCAACTTATGAAATTATGGGATTTCTATAGGTTGAGGTGGTTATACCAATGTGTTATGTTTAGGAAGCATGGTAATACATTAGAATTTTCGTTCCGTTTCATAAAGTGAGTCCTATTTATATGACTTTTAAACTTCAAAAATATATTTATGTTCACTGGAAAGCTTGAATATAATGATTATTTAGTTAATAATTCGTGCATGATAATAAAGCGGCAATGTTAAACTACAAAAAATTGTATCATTTTATTTTGTTATTTTATTTTGTTATAAATAAAAAATAGAACTCTTTTTTATTAAACAAATTATCTAATGGAACTCTTTTTATGAAAAGTGTATTTAGAATTATCGATCCCTATTATTTTGTCATCAATAATGAAATCTATTTTTTTCAGAAGTATGTTTCAATCACAAATAGTATACAGTGAAATAACACGCTCGAACTCGATAAAGCAAGTTATATAGGCATATACTACCACTATTACAAAAGTAGCTATTGCTATTCCTTTTTCATACATATTAAAATTATAGATAGTTTTCTATTTTAGTACATAGTTTTCTATTTTAGTATCAAGTACATGATATTTTTAGTTTATTATTTTATCTTTTGATATAGATTAAAAAAAAATCACCATCTCTAAAAAAATTATTTTAAAAATATTTTTCTTTTCTATAAACTTGTAATTAAACATCTATTTTTAAAGTTATCGTTTTTGTAAGATATCTTTAATTTTGAAACTGAGGGAGTAGATATTGATCATAGCCAAAGTTTTAGATTCCAAAAATCTTAATTCTAGTACACAAAAATAGCATCTGATATTCCCTCCGTGACGATCATGATGTTAAAATTCTTCTTATCCAAGCCCGACTTCGTTTAAAGAATCATGTAGTGGAAATGTAGGCATCCATACATGGACATAAAGATAAACGCAAGCCACAGCAACTCAGCCAGATTGTAAGATTTGTTGACTTTAAGAATATATTTCATGTTTTCTAGCTAGTAAGCCTGAATGTAATGGTTATTTAGTTAATGCATTTGGTGCATCATAGTTAATATACAATATTAAATTAGAGGACATAGTATCATTTGTTTTATCATCAAAAATCAGTTAAATTATCGTTATTGGATATTATTTTGAAAACACTTTTCTTTTTGGGTTAATTATTAAAATGGTTACTGGACCAATATGCAATGTAGTCATGGAAGTGTTTTTCTTTTACAATCGAGTAACTAAATTAGACAATCTAGTACACACTGTTAGTATTTTTGTCAATTTAGTTAACTTTAAATGACCAATCCATGTTATGTTCCACGAATACCATTTCACTCCACGTAGATAATACATGCTAGATCTAATACTGAAATTGGAAAAAAAAAAAAAAAATAAACATGTGCAATCCAATTAATTTAATTATAATAAAAAATAATTTTAAAAAATAAAATAGTAATAAATTAAAAATATGCTAATAAAGTAAAAATTATTTAATTATTTAATTATTTAATTAAAAAAATATACCCATATTCCAGACCAATCCTCCATCATATCTACAAAGTTCACTAAAACTTCTTTTCACATGTATTCATTCGAGTATTACCTGGCCACATATATGGTCATATCTTATAGGTCTAATATTTAAAAGATCCTAAATTTGATTATATAGTCAAATTTAATTAAATGATGACAAACCTAATTCGGAGAAGGATACCCATTATGAGACTAGTCTTGATTGAATTTCTTTCGGTTTGATCATTTGCTTGTTTATTTATTTATTATGAAATTGTAACTCTACTTGAACTTCTCCTTATGATGATATTGAACCTTTTTCGCATGTTCTATATATTTATTAGATCAATTATTCCTTTGCTATGTACTTATTTTTTTTTTTTTAGATATTGTAATAAATTTATTAAGGAGAATAAGGAGTGCGATAGGAGCTTAACATGGTTATTCAACATCGTATCGAGCTAAAAATTTAAACTGATAATTTTAAGGTTCATCCTTATATATTATAACTTAAACTTCATACAAGAAAGTAGATGTCAGATGTGAACTCACATGGTACCTTAAGAAACCTCTCCATTAACATGTGCGCCACAACATATATTGACAAATTTCTCCCCCTTAATTCGTATGAAATTTTATGGTTGGGACCATGACTTTGATACAATTTGTCAAGGAGCATGAAGGATCTTAACACAATTATTGAACATCATCTTTAACAAAAACTTTAAGCTGGTAGTTCTACTTAAGGTTCATCTTGGTATATCATGCCTTCTACTTACACTAGATAATCGACGTGAGATGAGGACTCACATGATACCTTAACAGAATAATTAAGATAAAATATTGTTGGTCTATAGAAACACATGGAAATAGAGTTGTAAATGTAGTCCATATTCAATATCTGATCGAAATATTTGGAGTAAAATATTATAAAAAAAATCACATGTGGTTTATCCATTTTTTCACTTTACCACTTATCGTTCGGAAACTCTAAGTTTGGCACCTGTGCATTAAATATTTTTACCAACTCGCTTCCTCTTAATATTTTCATGTTAACATCGTTAGTTTTATTGTGAAATTACAAGTACACCCCTCATATTTATACACATTAACAACAAATGATTCCACTTATTCTCTCTCTACACACCCATTTTCTCCTCGATCGGTCTCAACTCCATCTGTCAGTGACTTCTTTTCTTCTTTATCTTCTATTTCTATCTTTTCTTTCTTTTAATTTGAAAGTGAACAGAACCATAGAGGAATAGGGGGTTCCCAAAAATTTTCATTTGGTTGTGGTTCATTGATCAGTGCTTTTATATACATATTTTCTGATGATTATTCTCTTGATTTATTATAAAAATGCATGAATTAGGCTTATATATCCTTGTTTGGGCTAACAAATCATCAATCCAAGGGATTAGATATGTTTTATTGTTATTGGGCTTACATTGCAGAGAATTAAACTTGAAAAGGTCTATTTCGAACAAAAATCAAAGTTTGACTTAATCCCGGACGAACAAGGATTGTCTGGAATCGAAACAGAAGAAAAAAACCAAACAACTGAGAGTCTTGCGGGTGGCCTTACGGTCGTAAGCCATACCGTAAGGGAGCTTACGTCCGTAAGCCAGGACGTAAGGAAGGCCGTACAATTTTTCGAAAATTCTGTTCACTTTTTTGGGAAGTTTTGACTAAGGCGGTTTTGGACTTTCCTATATGCTTTCAAAGTTATTGTAGGATTCTTAGTTTCCAAATTTAATTAGGTGTCTTAGTCTCCAAGTTATAATAAGCATATATATAAAGGTCCCATGTGTATTAGGTTTCTCAAGTCATATTAATACAGTTTTGTTCTTATATTATTTCAATATATAGTTTCCTCTTATATTATGTTTATTGTTTGTATTTTTATATAAACTCTAATATGTGAAAACATGTACATAAACAACACTATTATGTAGCATTTTACGACCAACTCATGGACTATTACTTATGCATTATAGCTAGAAAATGATCCATACCTACTGCAGACTAAAATCCTAAATTAAGCTTGTGTTGATTCATCAACTGAAAGTAGTAAGATTAAGCCTATCCACTAAATGTACGTATTGTAATTTTCTGATTCTCTACTTACATTTTGTAGCGATAAGACCGTTGACGTTGCCGAGTTAATTAAAATCAGCTGGCTGCAAATTGATGGAAAGTATGCTGCAAGCAAGCTCACAGTAGGATTTAATTATGAGGTGCAGTTCGTGGTGAAGCTGAAAGACGACCTTAACATTAATACTCCAGTGACCCTTAACATTACTCTTCCAGATGGATCTCAGAAAGAGAAAACTGTGGAATTGATGAAAGACAAAAGGAACAAAATCATAGGCATCAGCGTTGGAGAATTCCAGGCAAAAGGTGGACCTGGAGATATCAAATTTAGGATGATGGAAACTGAACTCTACTGGAAGCGTGGCCTAGTCTTCATTGGTGCTCTCCTAATTCCCAAACTAACCTGATATTTCAGAGAACGAAAATAAGAAATGGTCAAATAAAATAATTATCAACTGATAGTTTGTATTACCACGTATTAAATAAATCAACTACCAGATATGGTTGTCTATTCTATTATACAATAGATAAATAAATAAATTACGACAACTAATAGTTTGTATTACCACATATTAAATAAATCAACTACCAAATATGATTGTCTATTCTATTATGCAATAAATAAATAAATAAATTACGAGAACGGTTGGCTATTATATTGATTTTTATAATTTTCATTTATGTGGAATCACGCTTAAATGGTCAGAAAATATTGATTCATGTTATTTATAATCTTCCGGATTGTAAGTGCATATTGTTGTTATTTTGTTAATAATGAAACTTCCTTTTTAATGATGAGAAAAAAAAAAAAAACACTAGGTAGATTTCGGAAGCATGTTAATATACAGTCACAAACAAATTATTTAAATCATCTGTTAAATTACTTACTTTTGAATATCTATGGAAAGTTTGTCATAAGTTAACCAAACATCAGTCACGTTTAATCTGCTAAAAATACGATAATTTTTTACCACCTCGTGAGTTAATAATTTGATTGATTGACCTGTCCATCAGAGTTCCAACTACTCTATATCTGCGCCCTCAACACATTTCGCAGTTTACTTCACACGTTGTATTTCATATATGTCGGTTTATTTGTCACAATTTATTTGAGAATAAATTATAATTTATTTAATAATTAAAATATATTATGGGCTTAAAAAAAATTTATTGAATAACTTTTTTAAATACGTTGATTATATCGTTATATTTAACTTATAATTTTTTAAAAATTAACAAAAAAATTAATTTTAAAATAGTTAATTTTTTGAAAATAAGTTATAACCAGTATATATATTTTGAATTTGAGTATCAATTGGCGGGAGCTCCCTAATAAGGGAACTAAAGGAAAATCATGCAGATTCAGGCCTGCTATAATCCATAAGTAAAGAAGTGTTTTTCATTAGTTGTGTATACTTTTAGTTGGGAGCTGGGAGCTAAAAGGTACGTTTTTGAATTCAACAGATCACTCGGATAGATGATGTTATGCACAAGCAAAAACAAGACATTAGAAATGACATGTAATTACCATTTCAATTTTTGTAAACCTAAAATATTTTTCATGCTTACTGGTAAATCTAAATGTAAGGACTATTTGCCTATTCGGTTAATATGATAGGTACGTGATAGTTACTATGCAATAGTAAGGTAGAGGACATTGTGCTATTTGTTTTATCATCAGTTAAACTAAAAACATAGGTCTTTAATTTTGTTTGATAAATTATTTAATAGGACTCTGTTTCGAAATAATCCCTATCATTTCGAGTTTAAATAGTATAGGAAATACAAGATACTACGATAAATTAAAAATTCCAACTCACAAAATAATAGTTGATCTTTATCAAGGTAAATGAATAAATGATGAGAATCGGTCACTCGATCAAAGATGGAAGGGGACAAAACAAGTCAAATATCACTCAAAGAATGCTCAACTCATATAACATGAGGCGATATCTGTTGGGGATTTTCAAAATCCTCAATAATATAAAATTGATAAATATATTTTAATATATTTATTACACAATTTTATA
>JAUMHB010074935.1:4901-32500 GCA_032359685.1 Pittosporum tobira | reverse complement strand
ATTTGTAAGACATGGATTTAATAATAAATTGGCAACCCAAGTCGGGGTGTGGATAACCAGATTTGGGGGTGTCACATTGAATATGAGAGGTTCCACACCCTTAAAAATGAATATGCGTCACGCATTATAAATTTAGACTAAAAATATAATAATTACAATTAATTTCACAATTACATGTGACGATAAGTGATTATCTGTAAATCGATCAAAATTACAAATAATTAACTAAAATTTACTCTTAATATTTTACTAATATATATCGAATCGGACCTTTACGCGTACAGAGCTATCTATTACCCAAATTCAAACTCAATTTAAGTAGAACATTTAATGCGATAAATTTGTCAAGTAAAATCGTGAAAATATGATAACAAGTGCAATCAATGAGAACTAATCATAATAATTAAATTAAATCAAATTAATATATTTCAAATATTAAAATTTAAAATTTATTCTTAAAAGAGACTCTCAGAAATTCTGAAGTGAAAAAAAAATTGAAAATGAGAATGAAGTAAATGATGAACGTGGAGTCTTGGAAACCCAATAAAGAACATTTTTGGAATTTTAAGCAAGATCAATTACCCGTAAACTATGATTATCTCTTGTATTCGTTTGCATTTGACTATTCATCACACTATTCTCGCAAGATAAAATAACAATAAAATACAGCACATGAGCATTTTCATAATCCCAATTAATTAATAATTAATGAAACAGTAACGGGAATTTTGCTAATAAATCGGTTTCTGTTACCTAAAGAATCAAATTTTCTAAACCTTCCCCTCGTTGTATATACGTGTATACTGTATAGATACAGTTTTACTAGCAATAAGTTCGATGAATTCTGTAAGTTGTCACTTTTTTCAGTCAGTCACGTTCGCGTCCTTTTTTCACTGACACACACAGACACTGTAGTACCAATCAGAGCATAAAATGCAGAGCACCCACGAGAGAGTAAGGCCGGAAGACTTATGTTAGAGAGAGAAAATGGGGTGGTGAGAGGATATGCAGCTGGGGTTCTTGCAAACAGGTGCTCATTAAAATCCCATTGCTAGATTTCAATATGTTTGGTAAGTTCTTTAATCTTTATTTTTAGAAAGAAATTAAAAAAAAGTGGTCTTTGCAGTTTTTGAGTAGACTAATTTGCTTAAAGATCCATGCCTTTTGTGTTCCTAAAGTGTTTTATATGTTTGAAAAATTTGGGTATACTAATGAGTCCATTTTTACTGAATGATTTTTGATGAATCTTGGTATGTTCTTGTTGATCAGGGTCTTTTTGTGCTAAAATTATTGAATAGGGATCAATTAAGTCTGCCAACTATTTGTGCTGTTTTCTTAATAAATTGACAATGCCAGTATCATTTGGAACATTGGAAGCCTGTGGTGTATACTGTAAAGATTAGAAAGGTCTGAGATCTGATTTACTTCTCGTTTCTTTCTCATTGATCAGAGATTCGCTGGTTTGGGCATTGATTCAGAGACTTGCATTGCTATATAATTGCTACCTTTTGCCTTTTGCTCAATAGAGCAGGGGAGTTTTAACCGTTCCATTTTGTTCCATTTTGCTAACGCTACATCCGGTTCATAAAAATAGTCCTAATTGTGAAAAAGCATTTTTCAAGGCTCAAGCATTCCCCCTTTTGTTGATGAGATAGTATACTCCTTTCGCTTAAATAAAAAAAAAAAAGAGATTGTTTTTTAATTTAAAAGGTTAATTAGCAAAATTCTAAAATTCATAATTGTTTATGAATCATTATACGACTGAAAATAACAAATGTTTACATGAGTAAAAAAAGGTCATATATAGCTTACAACATTCAAATTCGTATTGAGTAAATTTGATGCACTTTGATGCACTCATGTGAATTTTGAAACCTAAGATTTAGGTTTTGACTTTTGCCCACTCCGAGCAAGGGCCTATCCTAATTCACGTACTACAATGTAAGATGCTATGATAAAGTAGTAGCTAGTCGAAAACAATCTCTTTTTTTTGGAATGGGTGGAGTATCATAATCTCATATCATGCCATCACTACTAACTAAGCACTTGTTATAATTAGAAATAAACATGGCATTAAACACTTATTATAATTAGGGATAAACGTGGCATAAAAATAAATCCTTAGACTTTGCCAATGGTACTCCAGTCATGGAATGGAGGTTGTATTAGTTTTGAATGCTGATGTTAACTGTCTATTGTGCTAAAGATGATCTGTTTACCTTTTGCATTCTGATTTGTTCTCTTCATAACGTTGGTGAATAGGTGCAAGGAACTGACACTGGCCTCCGATTACCTGAGTTTCTGTCACCAGTATAAAGGGCAGGCTTCTGGAAGTTGGAAACCATTTTTATTTTTTTTCTCTGCTGGAGTCATGGCGACTTTGTTACAGTCTGAGTCAAGACGCTTGTATTCTTGGTGGTGGGACAGCCACATTAGCCCAAAGAACTCCAAATGGCTTCAAGAAAATCTTACAGGTGTTCATTTTCTCCTTGATTTCTGGTTTATTTCTTGTTTACAGATATTTATATGTCTTTCTGTGATTACTTCTTTTGCAAATTATCTGATAGTTCTTTGTATCGAGCGTTGATTAAGCAAGAAAAAATATTATTATGTAAGTGTTATCATCTACAAGAAAAACTTATCTCAGAGATTTTCCGGGCTCCATTTGAATGTGTATGTGAAATGAAGGGATTTGAGCTGAATTGGAGGACAAGTTCTTTAAGAATGAAGGTCGAAAGTCATTTTATTAGGATCCCCGTGGACTTAGAATACTTCATTGGATGAATTTCAAATAACTCTATCCATCACATTAAACCAAATGTGTGAGACTCCCAAGTCGAGTCATTGATCTTTTAAAAATTCACCATTTGCACCACTAAAGCACACACCAAGCTTATTACTCCTCAAATAACTTAACAGATCTTTTGATTAAACTCCTTGATCGCTTGCATTTAAGAAAGAAGTCAAGAACCCTTTTCCTTCATTAAGTAAAGAATGATTTGGTAGTTAGAAACTTGGATTGAATTCAGAAGCTATTAAATGGTTTAGACTCAGCCACAGATTTTGTTCAAAATTGTTACTTCATAAGAGCCAAATGAGAACAAATTTGGTGCAGACGAAACTCGTATTTTTCTTTTTTTGTTTTATTAGAGTGATGGGAAAATATTTCATTCTTGTGAATCGTAATCCACTACTTAATCTTTTATTTGCCACTGTAGCAAGAGTGATTGTACATACAGAATTATGTGAGCTTATATTTATTAACTAAACTGATATTTATCACTTTCATTGTAGTTGGATTATCACTTTCATTGTTATATGTGAGCTTATATTTATTAACTAAACTGATATTTATTATCTTTTATGAACAGATATGGATGCCAAAGTAAAAGTAATGATCAAACTCATTGAAGAAGATGCAGATTCCTTTGCAAGAAGGGCGGAGATGTATTATAAGAAACGACCTGAGCTCATGAAGTTGGTCGAGGAGTTTTACCGAGCATATCGTGCATTAGCCGAAAGGTATGACCATGCAACTGGGGAGCTCCGCCAAGCTCATAAAACCATGGCAGAGGCATTTCCCAACCAGGCACCCTATGTACTGGCTGATGACTCACCTTCATGCTCAGTCCATGGGACAGAGCCTCACACGCCAGAAATGGCCCACCCAGTTCGTGCACCGTCTGATCCGGATGATTTGCAAAAGGATGCATTGGGGATTTCAGCATCTGATTTACATTTATTTAAGAGAAATGGATGTTTTTCTGGAGATTCTGATGGTGTCATTAGCAAGAGGGGGTTGAAACAGCTTTATGAGATTGAAGTTGAAATTGAAGTTCAAAATTTAAAGAAGGCTCTGACTGATATGCAGACTGAAAAAGAAGCCGTACTTTTTAACTATCAGCAGAGTTTAGAGAAGTTATCAAGTCTGGAGGGAGAACTTTTTTGTGCAGAAAATGATTCAAGGAGGCTCAATGAAAAAGCGATCAAAGCTGAATCTGAATTTCTTAATTTAAAGCAAGCCATTAGCAAATTAGAGGCTGAACGAGATGCTGGTTTTATTAAAAACAAGGATTGTTCAGAAAGGATAGCTAACCTGGAGGTTATGGTTTTACGTGCCCAAAAGGATGCAAAAGGACTTGATGAGCGAGCAATTAAAGCAGAAACTGAATCTCAATATCTGAAGAACGAACTTTTGAGATTAGAAACTGAAAAGGAATCTGGTCTTCTTCAGTACAAACAGTGTCTAGAAAAGATATCTGTGTTGGAGAAAAGAGTCATTTTCGCGGAGGAAGATGCCAGACATCTAACTCAGCAAGCTGAAAGAGCTGAAACAGAAGTTGAGAAACTTAAGTTAATTCTTCTTGAAGTTACTGCAAAGAAAGAAGCAGGAGATCTCCAGTATAAACTTTGCTTGGAGAAAATATCTAAGCTGGAGAGTGAAATTTCTTGTGCCCAAGAGGATATCAGAGGGCTCAATAGTGAGATTTTGATGGGGGCTACAAAACTAAGAACTGCTGAGGGAAAGTGTGATCTCTTGGAGATGTCAAATCAAACTCTGCGGCTTGAGGCAGATAATTTAATTAAGAAGATTATGGTGAAAGATAAAGAACTTTCTGAGAAGCATGGGGAATTGGAAAAACTTGAGGTTTGCGTGCATGATGAGCGTTCGCGTTATCATAAAGTTGAAGCCACTCTCAGTACGTTGCAGAATATGTACTCTCAATCTCAAGAGGAGCAGAGAAATCTGGAATTGGAGCTTAAAAATGGGCTTCAGATGCTGAAGGACATGGAGATATGCAAACATGGTCTAGACGAAGAAATCCAGCAGATTAAGGGTGAAAATCAGAGCTTGAATGAACTCAATTCATCTTCCACTATTTCAATTAGAGATTTGCAAAATGAAATACTTGAGTTGACAAAAATGAAGGAGAGACTTGAAGAGGAAGTTTCATTACAATTGGGCCGAAGTAACACCCTCCAACAAGAAATATGCTGTCTAAAAGAGGAAATCAACGGTTTGAATGGGAGTTATGAGGCATTAATAAAACAAGTGGAGTTGGTTGGTTTGAACCCAAAATGCATTGGCACTTCGGTAAAGGAGTTGCAGGATGAGAACTCAAGGCTGAAACAGGTATGTGAGCAAGACAAATATGAAAAGGAAAGTCTTTTCAAGAAGGTGGTAAACATGGAAGAGATTTTAAAGAAGAATGCTGTTATGGAGAACTCCCTGTCAGATGTTAATGGTGAGTTAGAAGAGTCAAAAGAGAAGGCTAAATTATTGCAAGAGACTTGCAATATCCTTCATGAAGAAAAATCTTCCGTTGTTGGTGAGAAAGCTGTTCTTTTGTCCCAGTTACAAATTATCACTAAGAATATGCAGAAACTCCTTGAGAAAAATAATGTTCTTGAGAATTCCCTTTGTAGTGCTAATGTTGAACTTGAAGGTTTGAGAGGACAATCAAAGAGGTTAGCAGAGCTATGCCACTTGTTTGGTGATGAGAAAGCTAATCTCCTTACCGAAAGAAGTGCCCTGGCAGGACAGTTGGAAACTGTTGAACAGAGACAAATTGACCTGCAAAAGAGATACGTAGAATTTGAAAAAAAATATGCTGGCTTGGAGAAGGAAAAAGAATCAACACACTTGCAACTAGAAGAGTTGAGGGTTTCTTTTGAATTGGAGAAACAAGAGCGAGCAACTTTAATACAGAGGAGTGAATCCCAATTGGTTAGTCTGAACAGCCAAATCCATCTCCTTCAAGAGGAAAATAGGTGGAGGAAGAAAGAGTTTCTAGAGGAACTTGATAAAGCTGCGATTTCCCAGTTTGAGATATTTATCTTGCAGAAATTTGTTGAAGATATAGAAGAAAAAAATTATTCGATATTGATGGCGTGTCAGAAACAGATAGAGGCTTCCAAATTGGCAGACAAACTGATTTCGGAGCTCAAGAATGAAAATCTTGAGCAACATGTGGAAGTGGAGATCTTATTAGTTGAAGTTGAGAAGCTGAGGTTGGGGATATCTCAAGTTTTCAAATCTCTTGAAATTGGTCCATATAGTGGGTCGGAAGAAGAGATTGAAAAAGTGCAAATCTTTGTGCATCATATTTTGGAAGACATTGTGAATATGAAGAATTCTCTCTCGAAATACACTGATGATAATCACCAGCTAATTGTTGAGAACTCACTTCTCCTAACTCTACTTGGGCAATCTAAATTAGAGGGCCTGGAAGTTGAGTCAGAGAAGAACAATCTGGGTCGGACATTTAGAACCATGAAAGAACGGATTTTGATGATGGAAACTGAGAAGAATGAACTTCTTGAGATGAACAGGCAGTTGAGATCTGAGGTGAGCATGGGGACACACCATGCCAACATGCTTATGGCTGAAGTAGAGAGTCTCAAAGAGAAGCAAGCTGGCATGCAGAGTGATTACCTTAAATTACAGGAAGAATATTCTCAAACCCTTGAAGAAAACAGATCTTCGTTGAAACGATTCTCAGACTTGGAGGAAGAGAAATGCCTAGTGGAAGAGGAAAGTAACGAAATCCTCCTGGAAATGTTAACCTGTAGTAACCTTTCTAAAATTTTGGAAAGTGCCAGGACCGAGGATGCAGTGGAATTGAAGTTGCTTTCCAAGGATGTACACGAGCTTCATGGTGTTAATAATGAACTTGAAAAGGAGGTCAACACATTGAGGGAGAAGCTCGGCATGAATGAATCAGAAAGTTCACATATGAAAGATTTAGTTGGGAAGTTAGAGATGGAGCTCTCAGGGGTGAAAGATTTGAACTGTAAATTGAAGAATGAAATATCAAGTAAAGAGGATTTTTTGAGCCGCAAGATAAAAGAACTTTCGGATGCAAAGCAGAAGCTTATAACAACAGGAAACTTGAACTCGGAATTGTGCATAACTGTGGAGGGATTGAAGTCCCAATCTGAAAATTTGGAACTCATAAAAGAAAATTTAAAGGTTCAAATTTTCAAATTATCTGAAGACAATACGAACCAGAAAAATGAAATTGAGTATCTTATTGAAGTGAAAGGAAACTTAGAATATGAACTGGGTAATTTAAATGGGGAAATCGAGAAAAGAAGAATCTTAGAAGAGAATATGAATTCGGAGTTACAAGAAAGACGCAACGAGTTTGAACTGTGGGATGCTGAGGCTGCAACTTTCTATTTTGATCTTCAACTTTCTACGATTGGGGAAGTTTTATTTGAAGACAAGGTTCGTGAGCTTACTGGAGTTTGTCAGAGTCTTCAAGATGAAAGTGCTTCTACAACAGAGGAGATTGAACAAATGAAAGAAAGGATTAGCTCCCAGGAGAGTGAAATTGGAGGCCTTCAGTCCCAAATTCTTGCATATGCCCCTGCTATAGCTTCTCTAAGGGATAGCGTAGAGTCTCTTGAGCACAATACCCTCTCCCGTGCAAAGCTTGTTGTAGCCGACTATCAGATACCAAAGGTAAATTGTTATTTCTTCTGTAAACTGGATGAATTACTCAACCATGTAGCTAGATTTGTTTATTTTATCTGTGGAATTTAATATTTTTACTGCTTTGACAATTTCTCTAGGATGTGGAAGTGGAGGTTCATGCTCCTGAAAAGAGCTACCAAGAACTGGTGGTAAATCAAAATTCTCCTATTCCAAATGAAATTTTGGATTTGCAGAACAGGATTAAAGCAGTTGAGAAGGTACTTGTTGAAGAAGCGAACAAGTTGCAGGAGAGCTCAATTGCCAATGCAAAGAATGGAATCCTTCTGGAAGCCAAGAATGGGATTCTTATGAAAGATATTCCACTTGATCAAGTCTCGGATAGCTCTTTACATAGAGGGAGTAGTAGGGCAGATGACCCAATGCTTGTATTATGGGAAACATCTGATGACAATCACAGCATTGAGGATGATATTATTTTCAATCAATTTGAAGATGCGGGCCAGAGGAACAAAAATTCCTGTTCGGAGTTGGAAATAGAGAAGGAGTTGGGTGTTGTTGATAAGTTACAGCTCTCCGCAAGTTCGATTTCGTCTATGAATGAAGCAGGGAACAAGAAGAAAATATTGGAAAGACTTGCTTCTGATGGGGGAAAATTGGCGAATATCCAAACAAGCGTGCAGATTCTGAGAAGGAAATTGGAATCCGACAAGAAAAGCCGAAAGGGTAAAAATATCGATTTGGATACAGTTAAAGAACAGTTACAAGAAGCCGAGGAAACTGCAGTACAACTGTTTGATTTGAACGGTCAAATGACCAAGCAAATCGAAGAGATTCCCTTTTTTTCTGATGGCAAGGGTTGTTCTAAGTTAGATGTCCAGAAAAAGAAAGTCTCAGAGCAGGCACGGAAAGAGTCTGAGAAGATTGGAAGGTTGCAGTTGGAGGTTCAAAAAATCCAATATATGTTGCAGAAAGTGGAGAATGAGAAGAAAGGAAACGGAAAAATTGGATTTCTGAGTTCCAATCGTGGAACGACAATGATTCTGAGAAACTTTATTCATAGTGGCGGCAAGAGAAGTAGTGGAAGGAAAAATAATGGTCGATTCTGTGGGTGTTTCAAACCTTCAACTAGGGGAGAAGGGTAACATCTAATTCATTATTTTTTCGAGTTAGCTTTAAGTTAACAATTTTCTTGAAATCTTCCTTTTATTATATTGAAAGGGTCATTTCTTTGTCCTAGTTAGATAAACTGTTCTGTCTCTAGATCAGAAAACTGCGAGAATTAGATTTTAAATTGATGTAATCTGAATAAGCAGCTGTTATATCTGGCTGTTGACAATAATCCTTCTCTCCTGTATATTACTGAATTCGGTTGATGTTGAAGTTGAAATTGTCTGTGACTTATGATATACCTTGTGTCTATGTAGATACACAATTCTATATACAATGACAGTACTGTAAAGCTAATATATTTCTCATGGTTATTTCTGCTCAAGGACTAATGCCGCGATTTTTATATTTTTTTTGGGTGTAATATTTTTCATGAGACATGGATTACTGTTTATGAACATATAAGAAACAATCTAGTGTTTTTCCAGAAGAGTAGGTGGAGTATAGCAAGTTAGGTCGTACTACATAGCCCGGTCGTGTTTATAATTGTTTAATTACTGAATTCAGTGTTTCCCAGCTCAGTCTGTCGAAATGATGCTTGTAATGTGAAAATGTTCTAATATACTTTTGAGGAATCTTCCTATAAATCCAGAGCTCACCAACCAAACCTAAAACTCAGATAGCCTTGTGAGCAGGAAAACTTAAAGAAAAAGAGTACTTTTTCTTTAGAACCCTTTAAAAAAAAATAAATAAATAAATAAAAATAAATAAATAAATAAATAATAATAATAATAATAATAATAATAATAATAATAATATCTACATCTATATATATATATATATATACAATATGGCGTTTTGGAGACGAAATTGAGATGTACACTTACCAGCATTATCTTTTCTTCCTTCCAATAGCTTTAGCTAGGTACAATATGACAACTACCAGAACAATTCAAACTACCATTAAGATAATTAATGGCTTATTAATTAACTACATCACTCATTAATTTACTAGTTAATAAAATTATCTATGGAACTAGCAACTCAAAGTCCATAGAGTGTAATGAAGGTGTTCCATCTTTGTAAGCTTCTGTTGTAACTTTTGGCTGACTGGTGCTAATAAGGATTTTGCTATTTTTATTTTTTTTATTTTTAATTTGGGATATTGTATCTCCTATTATATTAAAGTATTATCATGAGCAATATTCTGACACTTTACTAGCTAATCGCTATCATAATTTTCTCACGCGACTTTTGTTTTACGACTTTAATAAGTTCCCACTTTCCAAATCCAAGTGGGGTTTAAATTAAGTAAGTTTTTTCATCTTTTTGAAATGAAAATTTTGCCAATGCCAGCTACTAAGCTTCACCTGCTTGGCGGCACGAACTTTAGAGGCGGAAATTGCAAGCTTACGAGGTTAAAAAAGACTCCAAAATTTTGTCGAAATTCGGTGAAATTTTATAAAATAGACTCCTCAAATTTAAAATTATAGTACCCAAAATTATATAGATTAATATACTTGTACTTTATTATTTTACATACACGCACTACTCTATTGTCCTAAAAATAATTAATACCTCATCAATTTCAGCAATATGATGAGATGGTCGTTATTATTTTTAGAACAAAAGTAGTATTAATTTATTTATAAAAGTATAAATTAATTATAAATTGATAAAATATTTATTAAAAAAAAACTCCAATTTCAAAAGCCTCGCGAACTTTAGCTTTTTTTGAAACGGCCCTTGTAGAACTTTGACCGACTCTAGTTAATAAATCAGGATTGACATAAACACCATGATAATAGTCAAAAAAGATGCTCTGAGATTTTTTACCTTTTATTTTACTTTGTCAATGCATGCAAGACATGCAACTAAAAATGTATATATATGGATGATAATGGGAATGTACGTCATTTGGATTGTTAGTTAACCCTTCCAAACTCCCAACCAAGATTATATTCAAAATTGCAATTTGGTTGGCTTGTTGATATTAATAATCAAGTTGTTATAAGAAAATAACCTCTATTCCGCAATCAATTTTGTATAAAACTTACAAGTTATATCTAGCTGGGCAATGAGACTTATAGTGATATTTAAAATTGACTAAAAGTCCCTATCATATACTATAATATATCAAAGATGACTTGTTTATGTCCACAATTCTATACATGTACGATTTACGATTGATACCAACAAATGTACACAAAATAACATGATATGAAGCGTAACATATTATAATTTATTATATTAATAGACCTATTTATATATTATCACACATTCACGAATTATAAATTAATACATATTTTGGTGTGCAGAAAAGTGTTTGTAGCATTACACAGTGATATATATATGCATGCAAAACCTATATTGCTTAAAGAAGAAAGGCAAGACAAAAAAAAAAAAAAAAATAGTTTATATAGTTTGTGCAATTATATATTTAATCCTAAATGCTCTAAGAAAATACTCCTGTTGTATAATAACTTTTTTCTTATAATTTGTAAACCGTGTTTTTGGTGAGAACAAAACTACAATCGATCAAACTCGATGTCTGATCACGGTCTTTGATCACGTATACATTCTCAGCCAAAATAAATTATTAAGAAACTCACACCACGTCCATTTTTTGTAAAAGAGATATATTTAGTGGTTGTTTGATACTCCGTTGTTGATAATAAGTTATTGAATATTTAGAAATTATAAAACTCAAATGTAGTAACAAAATTCACATTTGATAAACGAAATGTAAATTCAAAAAATAAAGTTACAGCCTAGGTTTAACTTTCACAAAAATTATAATTTGATAACCTCTATCAAATAAACCTCAATAAATTTTTAAATTTTTAAATAATGTGATTAATTTAATCTTTAGTTATTGATATAATCATGGCTATCAAATACTTCTGTCCAACGTACCATTTCCTTGTTCATTATTTGGGAGTATATATAGTTAATTATATATACACCGCACCCATAAATACATTAAACCCTTCATTAATTCCTTAACATCAAAATGAAGACAAATTCATGCCTGATTCGTCGATCCCGTTGGGCGATTCTCTTCCTTACAACTTTCTTCTTCTTTATCACGTTCTCTCACCAATCTTCAGACTCCATTCTCCCAAACCCTAGACTCCAAAAAGCTTACACAGCTCTCCAAGCATGGAAGCATTCCATCACCTCCGACCCCAAAGGTTTCACTTCAAACTGGAGCGGCCCAAATGTCTGCAACTACACCGGAGTCTACTGTGCACCCGCTCTGGACGACCCTAAACTCCAAACAGTCGCCGGAATCGACCTAAACCATGCTCAAATCTCCGGTTGTTTGCCGGAACATCTCGGCCTCCTCACCGACCTCTCCCTCTTCCACATAAACTCCAACCTCTTCTCCGGTACCTTACCGGAAAGTTTTCGCGACCTTCACCTTCTTTACGAGCTAGATATTAGTAACAACCTCTTCTCCGGTCAGTTCCCTTATGTCGTTCTTTCTCTTCCTTCACTCAAGTTTCTTGATATTCGATTCAATGAATTCGAAGGAAATATTCCTTCCAGCCTTTTTAACCTTAAACTCGACGCGTTATTCACTAACAACAACAACTTTGCATCATCCCTCCCACAAAATATCGGTAATTCTACCCTTTCTGTTCTGGTTTTAGCTAATAATAATCTTAATAGTTGTTTTCCGGCGAGTATAACCAAAATGGCAGACACACTAAACGAGATTATTATTTCAAATTCTGGTTTAACTGGGTGTTTACCACCCGAAATAGGGTCATTGAAGAGCGTTACAGTGTTTGATGTTAGCTATAACATGCTTAGTGGAAGTTTGCCGGAGTCTATGGGAGGAATGAAGAGCTTGGAGCAGCTTAATGTGGGGCATAACAACTTTTCCGGTAATATTCCGGCGAGTATATGCTCGTTGCCGAGGTTGGAGAATTTTACGTACTCGTATAATTACTTTTGTAGTGAACCGGCGGTATGTTTGAACTTGCCAGATAAAGATGACCGGGAGAATTGTATACCTACAAGGCCATTGCAGCGTTCAGCTCCGGAGTGCGAGTCTTTTTACTCGCATCCTGTGGATTGTGGTGCCTTTGGCTGTTCATCCAGAAGTCCGCCGCCGCCGCCACCTGTACATCCGGTTGTCGGTGCATACCCCCATGCATGATTCACATTTTAATTTCTTGTTTCTATTTTGATATTTTTTGGCCATTAATTTTAAGATTACCAAATAGTAGTAGGTTTGGAAAAGTTTGGGATTCTTTTTTTTTTTTTTTCCATTGTATGACTAGTGTTTGCAATTATTAGATAATGAAATAAAGTATGTTGTTCATCAGAAGCAAATCAACCAATTAAGAACTCAGTACACTTCATTTGTTCCAAAATCACAAATGTTTAAATTGTTTTAGTAAAATTTTAAAAATTTTAAAAATTGTAGTGATTTATAATATATTGGTATAGATTAATTAACTAATTATATATTTCTTGATTTTAACACTTGAATAAATTTATATACTAATTTGAATTTTAAAAATTTTGATAACTGATGTATAACAAATCTCTTATTCTTAACTAGATGTAATATAAAATTAGAGAGCCATATTTTGGAGAAACTATTCAGTATAACGGTTTTATCATGTCATATTTTTTACATAATATAACCGTTCAATTAAATAATGTCGTTAAATCATGATTTTTCTCGTCAACATAAGCTTAAGCCAAACCGAGTCATATTGATAATTTGCGGCCTAACTGGGTAGTTGTAATAATATATTTTCATTAAATTGTTATACCATATAAGTAAAATGACATGATATAACCATTATAATAAATATTCTCTCAATATTTTGGTAGAGACTTGTAAAACAAGTTTTGGGCTGCAGTATATAATTTATTACGTTGATGACAAGTTTAGACAATTTTTGCAAGGTGTTGACAAAGTCAATGGACATTTTGATCTTTTTCTTTTTCTTCTTTATCAAACAACATTATTTAGAGGGATATAATTATAAATAAGTTTCAAATAAGAATCAATAACTTCTCAAATACAATATTAGTCATAAAGCGCAAGTAAAACTCTATATCAAGGGAGAAATCCACAGTAAAAGATAAATATAACGCGTGTTAGTAAAAATTTAAACACGAGACATTTTAAATTTTTAAAGAAAATTATAATTTTATCTTCTTTTTTTCTCTTATTTTCTTTATAAAATAAAATAAAATAAAATTGGATACAGCACTTGAAACGCAAACATCATAGCAAAATGTTAGTTCACCATAAAATAAGATTACAACACTATCACCAGTGAAAATTACAGAGTACAAGTTTAGACAATAATGTCCTTATTTCAATAAGATAGACGTATAACCTACTTAATTTACTTTATCTATAATTATAAAAATACATATTTTATAGTATGCAGATGAAGATTTTTGGTTTACACAACTACAAATCATCAATTTCCTCTAATTACATATTTAGAAACGGGTTTTGAGGCAGACAACCAACATCCTTGCCCAATCACCCGTCCAATAACCCCAATTATTTATTTTTTTTTAGGCCTGTTGTCCAACTCAGCCCAATCCCTTTAACCATCTCAAGCCCGTCCAATAACCCCAATTTTCGAAATTTCGTCATTAGTTAGAACATCCACTAAATATTCAAATTAAGAAGGTTCAAAAGTTCCAATATCCCCTCCGCCAACTCTTACCATTTTTATTTTTTTTCTTTGTTCCCGTAATTCTTCTTCCGTCACAAACGCTAATTTCCCGTGAATGTAAAAATCAATTTCGTGCAATGTTATTAATTGGAATATACCACTTGAAATATTATTATTACACGATAATTCTCAATTAGAATATCAAATCATATTATAAATGTCATTTGTGTTATTAACATCAGTGCCTTGATATCACTATTACCCGTAAATAGAACTCTAAGTCTCTTTTAAGAGGGAGGAAGTCTTCCATCATTCTCCCACTTTTAGTGAAGGAGTGTGTCTTTTTTTTTTATTTACTCTCTCCGTCCCAATTAATTTGCAACGGTTTGATTTTGTACAAAGTTAAATAAATTTGTTTGATATTATAATTTTAAATAGGAGAATAGTGAAGTAGTAGTTAAAGTGGTAGAGTATAATATTGATATAATAATTTAAAATAAGATAATAGTGATTGAAGTTGTGGATTATATTTGATAAAATAAGAGTAATTTAGACAACTAACATTATTAAACTTTTCAAATTGGGTATGTTACAAATAATATGGGACGTTCAAAAAAGACAAATGTTACAATATAAATTGGACGGAAGGAGTATCATTTAGTGAAGTAATATGTTTTTTTAATATATTTATAACCAACTTTAACAGTTAACGTACATCAAATAAATTCAATTTATGAAATACAATATACATACACACTCACACACGTAAGTGTGTGCCATGTCATAAGCTTGACTCCAAAAATAAATAATTTCATAGTAAAAAAAATAAGTAAAAATTTCTTAGAACTTTTAAAGAAAAATATAATATTTCTATTTTTTTTTTCTTGTTAATCAATTATGAAAAAAATATTATATTGACAATGAATAGAATTTTCGCTTAATTTAGAAATTCAAAAACAAGATAAACCAACAAAAAGAACAATATAAATTGAAAAATCTCCATTTACACTTCAAAAATCTATATTTACATTTTTATTATATTATGCGACTTATTTTATCTAATACAAGAATTCGTACTGTTTTAAAATGTGAAAATAAGTACAATTTATTTCATAATATCTTATAATATATTTGTTAATTAAAATATGTTATAAACTTAAAAAAAACACACTACTGACTAATTTTTTAAATAAATTGAAAATATAAATTATATTTAATTTATAATTTTTTAAATTAATAAAAATAATTAATTTTTAAAAATAAAATATATAATTTGTTTGAATAATCCGTACCAAACCTGCAACTTATCAATTCCCTCATGTTTAGAGAATGGGTTTGGAGCAGCCCAAAGTACGACCCGCTAAACCCGCAACTTTGAGCCATGCTCTCATCTCCGTTTTAACGAGGCGGAAGTGGTATGAAACTGTGGGAAGTGAAAAGAGGGATAAATCACATTCTTTCAGAAACCCTTACTAAAGCTAATAGGCAAAACCTTCCAGACCTGGAGAATACCCTAAGTTTGAAATTTAGAGTTGAAAATGGGGGAATCAGGAGCAAAAAAGGTGGTGACGCTGAAAGATCAGGGGAATGAGTTATTCAAAGCTGGAAACTATCTCAAAGCTGCTGCTCTTTACACTCAGGCCATCAAGCTAGATCCTTCTAACCCTACTCTCCACAGGTTTATTTTTGTGTATATTTATGCACGCCTGTATTTGATGAATATTATATAGATGAATATATTTTATCGTTAATATCGTGTGTATTTGTTTCAATCTCAATTTAGGTTAATTTACTTTATGTTGGGTAAACTTAACTGGGTTTTCCTAATTTTTCTGATTCGGGTTGAGCAAATTCAGATTTCTTCATTAATGTCGAATGAATGGAGGGATGATATTCAAATAGATACATATGTAAACTATAGTTTTTATGTAGACACTTAAGAGCATATATTCAAGTTTTGTCAATGAGATGAGATGAAATGAAAATATATAAGCTTATATTTATGTTGCTAATACGATGTTTACTGCCAAGAATTAATGATTGAAGGAAATTTGAAAACCCACTATAGACCTGTGGTGTTTCTATGCCTAATTCTAAGAATGAGTGTAGGTGAAATCTCTTAACGTCTGAAGTCATTCTTAGTAATTGGTTATTTCTTTCGTATGTGGTGCTGTGATACTTATTCCCAAGCTTAATGTCCATCTCCACCCACTCATTCTGGCCCCGTGTCATATACTCATATCTGATCTCGAATAGCATCATTCCTCAAAGACATTATATGTATGAGCTTGACTTGAACTATTTTTGAAATCCAAAATGCTTTTTTACCCTTTCTTCATCTCCTATCCTATTTTTCCGCTAGGAATTCTTTTAAATATACAATAGTAAAGGAATGGCCCTGAAAATAGCAAATAGATCCATGATAAATCTCGTTCTCTCTTTCTCAAGTGTGTGTGTATATATATATATATATATATATATATATATGGGGACTCATCTAGGGACAAAGTTGGATGAAAACACTGTTTCATCCAACCCAACATCCACTGTTCAGATTTCAATCCAATGGTCGAGAATAATGCACATCCACTACTATTAATAGCGGACGTCCCCTGTAGAAAAAATATCAACCGCTACTATTAGCAGTGAATGTGATGAATACCAACCGTTGAGATTTATACCTGGATGGTGGATGGTGGATGTTGGGTTGGATGAAATAGTGCTTCTATCCCACTTTGTCCCCAGATGTGGCTCCTATATATATATATAGGTCGCTTTCTCATACATTATGATGAAGAAGAAGTTCCTTATATGAATTATCTTTTTTCTTCATTTTATGGTTTTACATTACAATTTTCTTCAGAAACTTAAGCTAGATGAGAGGGAATATATTGAAAATGAGGTTAGGTTTGTTGATAGGTATTTATTCTACTAGAAAGTGAACATCTTTTCATAATTCATAAAGCAAAAATAAAAGCATCAGGCTCCTGATGAACCCATAAAACCCTCCTTGAACCTTATTATCATATTATGTTTATTTTTGTAATTGTGATGGAAGTGTCTTGAATTTTATTCGCTGTATCACCAGAAATTCACTCTGTGATTTACACAAATGAACATTTGCAAGGACCCATGTATATCTGACCGTCCTTTCCTTGTTCTTTTAACCTTCAAATCTCTTGTTTTCTTACGTTCTGTTTCTTTCAGCAACCGTGCTGCAGCTTTTTTGCACTTAGTCAAGCTTCAGAAAGCACTTAATGATGCTGAGACAACAATTACTTTAAATCCCAACTGGGAAAAGGTATATATTGTCTTCCAAGTGCTCAGTGTTCATCAACTCTATCGGGAAAATAATTATGTTTTCCTGCTGCCTCTGCAGGGTTATTTCAGGAAAGGGTGTGTACTAGAGGCCATGGAACGATATGATGATGTAAGCATAGAAATTTGTAATTTCTTCGACTGCTTTCTTGAGCTGAACTCATAGCACTGATCTCTATTTTGTAGGCTTTAGCTGCCTTTAATATTGCATTGAATTACAATCCACAAAGTTCTGAGGTATCAAAGAAAATCAAGAGGATTTCACAGTTGTCTAGAGAAAAAAAGAGAGCTGAGGAAGTGGAAATTATGAGATCCAATGTTGATATGGAAAAACATGTGGACCCACTGAAATCTGAACTGGTGAGTGTAGTTTCTCATGACCGTTGTCATTGTTTCCAAATTTGTACTTAATTGTTACGTAATATTATTGCATGCATTAGTTCAATAGTGGATGATTTTATTTATTGTTTGGTATTGAATTTATAACGATGCTAATATAGTGCCCCTTTTTGCAGGCTGCCAAGTACGGAGCTGAAGAAAGCTGGAAAGAAATTTACCGTTTCCCAGTTGAAACAATGGAGACAGCTGTAAAATCATGGCATGAAACATCTAAGGTGGATGGCAGAGTTTATTTCCTTCTTGATAAGGAGAAGACAGATACTGATAAATATGCGCCAGCTGTCAATATTGAAAAGGTTGTTAAACCTTGTGTCTCACTGCTTTTACCCCGGTTCTGATTTTTGAGAAGTTGTTGCTTTTGGTCAAGTGATTTCTAGGTTCCTCTGTATCCAGGGAAAAAATATATAAATAATGGCTAATATGGAGCTTCTGGATTCAATATACATAAATTATCTGGTCCATTTGTGGTTTGTAATGCTTATATTTTTGTTTCATTGTTACAGGCTTTTGAATCACCCGAAACCCATGGGAGCTGTTTCTCGTTTCTTCGGCAGTATGCTGAGGATTCTTTCTCACAAGCGGCATGCTTAATAGCACCGAAAAGTATAATATCTTACCCGCAGGTAATATATTAAATCTTTTGACTGTTTTGTCAGGTTATATCAAGTTTAATTAGTTGCAAAAACATTAGGGAACAGATCACCAAATTACTAACGAGTGTACTTTTAAGAAGTGTTGTAACTGATGAAAGCATACAAGGAAGGTCGGGGTCCTGCAAGATATTATGGTTACACTTTTCTTTCCTATTAACTGCCTCCTTTTCCCCTTTTCCTTTCATCTAAAAAGGTTACAAATGATAGAAGCTGTTTTTATTCCTTTCATTTACCTTCCTCTGGCTCTTCACTTCACTACGTGTATATGTTGGTCATTTCTCCCTCTTAATATACTCCCTCCATTCCAAAATATAAGGGCCTTTTGATAAAAACTTTAATATTGAGAAAAATATCGATCCATTTGAGTCAAAAATTGCTGCAATGCATTAAATATAGATTATCCACGTGGGTGTGTGTTCATATTCATTATTGGACATTTTTTAACAAAGGTTGTTTCAAAATTATGAAATATAAGAGCAAAATAAGTTCGAATAGTTGTACCCAAAAATTACAGTTTTTGATAGATATTTTGAAATACCTTAAGAGATTTTAGAGAGAGATAGGATAGATGCATGGAAGGTTGAAGAAAAGATCAGATTTTGAAGTAAGAGTCAGCTAAAACTCATTTTGCTCTTATATTAGAAAGGAGGGAGTGTTTGCAAAGCAAATCCAAGTCCTAGTGAATGTATACTTATGTCTCAACCATCAACTATAATTTCTGCCTAATGCTAGGGATACAATGGGTAGGAAGGGTGAATGTAGAGGCCAATTTAGGTGCATACAGAGCTCCAGAAAACTGCATATGATGGCCACTCAGACATGATTTTGAGTTTGAGGCTCCTAACCTAAAGTCGACTTGTATGAAAGAGTTCAGACTGCCAAAATACTTGGTTGATTAGAGCTATATATCTTGATTGTAAACGAGAAAGATAAATGTTGATATAAGTCTTGAGGAATAACCTCGAGTTCACTGGTTCCAGTTCCCATACTTGATGTCAAATTACCTATCAAAAATAAATAAATAAGAGGAAAGCTTTAGAAAGGCTGTCGAAGTCCGTCAGTATTTTGAGCTCAGGTTGCGATAGGTTTAACCTATCTAAGGTGCAGCACCTTTAGGCAAGGCGAAAGAAAACTTAGGTTTTATTGTTGAACCAGCAACTAATTTTGTGGCCCAGTTATTCAATGAAAATAAAAATAAAAAGGTAATTCAATGTTGAACGGTGGCCTGTTTAGAAGTAACTAATTAAATTTAATGATAAAATTTGGAAATTCAGGTTGCCAACAGCTAACTTTCAATTGGATCTTCAAGGTGAAAAGGAAACACATTTATGGTGAATGGTTTGACTGTTAAAAGGTTATATGAGTTTTTAATTAATTGAATATCTCCAGTTTCTTTTCGTCAAAAGTATTACTCTGATGTAAAGTTGTTTCGATGATTGTTCCTTCTATACAGTCGACAGTTCCTTTCTTTTATTTGGAGTATGTTGTAGTGACCATAATATTAGTAGTTGCTTCTCTCAAAAATGGTTCATGTGACCTCTTCATTCCTTGCACCAAATAGTCAGTAATATAACACCGTTAATCTCATATGATAAATGAAATAGTGAATGCAGGTTATTCTGAGACATTGTATCAATTGCCCACTTATATGCTGTTTTCTTTATGTCTCCAGGTCTGGAAAGGCCAGGGATCACGGAAATGGAAGCATGGACAAAATGATGGATTCTTTGTACAATTTGAATCACCTTTTGTGCGAAAGCTGTGGTTTGTTCCCAGCTCCACCGAGAACGGACAAGTATTGTGCAGGTCTCTCTCTCTCTCTTATATATATCTGATGCCCCACCTCACCTCATGTTGTGCCGGAATGGTATTTCCTACCGATCCTTACCATTCTTTGTAGTATACATGACAAAGCGGGAGGTGTAGCCGCAATAGCACCAGTTTTTGTATGTCTGTTGGCTTTACTTTTTCTAAAAGTATGTATGTTTGTAGTTCAACACGTGAAATAAGTGGAAAAAACCCCTGATCTCTGTTAACTTCACGTCATTCAAATATTTAATTTCTCGGTGGGTTTACTTTGCCAATGAGGTCTTAGCCCAACAGTTAAAACTGAGGCCGTAAGAGTTTTGTCTTTGTAAGAAGTCTTAGATTCGAGTCTCCCTCACGCAGTCTACAAAGTTATTTTCTCCCTTATTTATTAAGTGGAGTTCTTGTTCCCTCTTAGGTGGGATTTATTACCCATTATTATGGGGTTTAATAGTGCAGAGTCTTGTCCCCCTTATCCAGCGGAATTTCTGACCAATTATTATTAATGAATGTGGGATTCGAACATTAACAATTGCCACCACCCACTCGAAAAAAATTTGTTTACTTAATTTGTCAGACTGTCAAAAACTGTTATATGTAGGCAGCCTAAACATCTTCATATTTGTGCAGTGATCCGGTGGCTCTGGACATTAGTGTTCATGAAGTGTTTCCTCGTCTATTTAAGGAAACCTAACCTTGTCATCCAGCTTTTTGTGGGTTCTATTTATCTTGGTTTATAATCCCATCACCGAACATCATCTGCCCAGTGAAAAAACGTGACACCACATCGATGTATGATTAGGGTCTCTCGGTCTACCAGCGTGCAACTTCCTTGCATTTACTTATCGTTGGACTTGTTCCGAGGCTTTTGTTGTAATTGATTTCTTTTTGTTGAGAGTTTGATTTTATGATTTTTTTTTTTTTTTTTCTCTAGAGAAAAATGTATGATTAAAGTTTCCTGGTGTTATGGTATGTGGTGAAAAACATTTGACTCACTGGCAAGGTCTTGGATCTCTTGTTCCGACCGATAAAATATTGTTGGAATTTTGACCATTTTAAACTTTCACCCTTTTTACATGCTTGTTGCCTTTGTTTCATGTGTGGTTGACTTGTACCTCTTTTTTTTTCTTTTTTCTCCCCTCTTTTTTTGGGTGCTTGTAAGTAGGTATATATCTTAAAAAATATTAACAGCATTTTTGGGAGGAGCATAGTCCTTCTGACAGTTGGCAAAAACAGCCAAAAACCAGCAAGAAATCATCAGCAACACATAATAATGATAATAGTAATAATCTAATTCCCTCCTCCAACATTAAACACCTGTTGTGAAATATTTCATATTACCCATTGAGCATTGCTACGACTAAATCGAGTTCCATGGCAGTATCTCGAAAAGTTGATCCAAATGTCTGCATGCAACAAGGACATGTGATTTATATTTATTGAAGATTTATTTATGTGGAGATATTTAAATTGTGAGTGATCTAAATTTATTTTTTTTATTAAGTAAGAATTTTCTTAATTTACCGATATTTAATGATTGTGACTTTGTTTATATGACAGATAAAATATAATTTTATAAATATTAATTTAACATGTCCATCTTAATTATTCCATTCATGTCATGAAAAATGATGTTTGATAACTTTATTTATTTATTTATTATGTAATAAATGACTGAAACACAAGTATTTCACAAAAAATAATGTTAGATACTTTTTTGTTATTATGAAATAAATTATTGAAGGTGTTTTAATTTTATTTTGGGAAACGAATGGACTGTAATCTCACTTTCAAATTTGAACAAAATGAGTTTTATACTTTTAAAAGCTTACAGATTAAGTTTAAACATCCCAGCTACTATCAGCAAATAGTAGGTCTCTGGTTAATTTTTCCGCTCAGCTCAAGTATACCCCCTACATTGCCTATACTACCCATCCTACAGATTGACGTACATCCCAACAAAGGCCATCTTCGCGATGTATTTCCAGGTCACATTGGACAAATCGTGGTCACGCAACGGCTCTAGACCGCTAGCTACGCAATTGCGAGGAGGTTTTGCAGGCAAGAAAACTGCTCGAGAGAGAGAGAGAGAGAGATTGTGGCAAATTTGGAGTCTTTTTTATGGGAGAAAAGGCCCTAGATTTTGATTCATTGATATGATTAATTGCTTTGGTTATTACTCTGGTTAATTGATCTGATTATTTTTTTGTTATCTTTGTAGTTATTCTCGTGTTATCTTCGTGATTATATTCGTGTTATTTTTATAGTCATCTTCTTTGTAACAATTTAAATATCATAATTATAAGATTTTTAGCTTTATGGAAATGTTAAATAATATTATATTTATATTATATTTATATTTATATTATTATTATTATTATTATTAGAATTAGAATTAATATTAACATTAATATTAATATTAATTATTAATAGTTTAGTTTTCAAATCGACATAAATTTTTTATTTTTTAAGTAAGTTAAACCTAAATATAACCTCTTATAATCTTATTTTATATATTAGTTTTATAATATTATATTCTTCTACTGCCTAAACCCTAGTTGCGAATGCGCATTTTAGTAACAACTGCAGCGGGGAAGAGAAATCAGACGAAAACCTAACACGCTCTTTTTCTTTTCTTTTTTCTGTGTCTGGAACCTCACGTTGTCTAACCATCTAAATAATGGAATCGCGACCTGAGGTTTGTACGTTCGTCCGGTTCTAATTTGGCGATCCGTGGAATTTCAGACGCACGGATATAGGTGAGGTGGAGGGATAGACGGTGAAGATTAGAGGTTAGTGTGTTTTTTCTTGAGGAGGTGGAGAGATAGACGGTGAAGATTAGAGTTTGGTGCGTTTGTTCTTTTGAAAAGGACGGAGAGTCGGATCTCGTCAGCAAGACACGTCACCTCTTGCTGTTTAAATATCCGAGGAGAGAAGAATATGCCTTTAAGCGCCAAAACGTAAAACACTGCAAGGCAAAATATATATATATTTTTTATGAGTTTTACAGGAGTGGCCCTTATGTGCCCAGAATTTGGATCCAGCCCAAAATCAGAAACTATTGGGCCTTCTTTTGTTTAATCAAACTTCTATTCCATGTCCGATACCCCTTTTCAGTATCTTTCTTGTGGATCTCCAACTTTATCAAACATTATTTTCCAATTTTTAATTGGGAAAATAGATATTGGAGTGCAATTTATTCTCTCACGAGCAAAAAAACCCATTGTATGCAAATTTGATTATTCATACAAGTGTTCCAAGCACAGGTACAATAATTTTTTTGAGTTGTGAAGATTTTACTTAATTATAAAATCATTTAAATGATAAAATCAAATTTATATTTTACTATTTTAACTTTATTGTATTGATACTATGCGAAAAACGGAGTACTCCTCTCTCTCGTATTATAATATAGATAGAGATTTTGGGGCCCTGCTAACTCCCTAGATGGATATTTTTGTTATTTCGAGCAACATGGACTGCACTAGTTTCGACGAAGTTAATCTGTTAACCCATAATAATCTTAACCAGAAGCCCACCATCCAAAGTTTTCCAGCCCAAACTCAGCCCGTTAACATCTTCTCTTCAATTTAGGCACTACGCATAATGATGAGATGAATCGCCTAAGCTTCAAATCTTCTCGTCTTTCCATTAAATAAAATCTTCCAAGTCATGTGTTGCCCAGATCTACGTACGTCCGTAGCCTGCAGCGTACGGCAGTCCAAAACATATCCTCTCATTCTGTTTTATTAAAATTATAATTTTTTTAATTTTTTATAAATTTTAAAAAATTATAGATTAAGAATAACTTATACTATTATCATCCCAAGATATCTCCATCTTCATCCACAGTATCCTACTATTTCTCTAAGCTCCCCTATATGTAGTAGATATTATATAGTACATTACACTTTTTTATACAAATGAGTGAAATTGAAGTTCAACTCTCTTTTTTATCTAATTGAAACAGAAGTCAAGCACGACTTCCCATAATATTTTTGATAAAAAAAAAAAAAAAATCTAATTTATTTCATGACAGCCGTTCGTAGCATCATAAGGAGGACAGAATCTATTTTATAATAAGGTTGTTTGGCATTTAATGGGGGGTATGTATGAAGGGGAAAAAGTTCGAGTACAGAATTAATGTTGATGGTATTGCTTTCTCAAATGATTCTAATGATGAGGTAGGAAGAAATTAATGTTCAGTTTCATGTTTCTTTCATATTTCAAGTTTTTGTTTATTTATAATAAAAAAATTTATGAACAGTATTTATTTAAAAAATTTCTTGGGAACAGTATTTATTTCTTTCTTAATTGTTTTATTTTGCTGTTTTATGTGATTAGTTTGGGGGCAGATTTTTCGTCTTACTGTAAATCGTACTCTGTCCCAAATTGAGAATTCAAGACGCAATATATAGTTTATTTTCATAAATTGTGTTAATTTTTCCGTGGTCTTGCTACTCCCATTTAAACCAATTTCCCACAAAAATATTGTCTCTGTGCTTTCTCTCGTAGATAGCTTCTTTTAGAATGCTTACCAAAGCGAGGAGGATTGCAGCAAATGCAATAAAGTAAGAACGCTATCATCTTAATCGGGCACAATTTATGGTGGTAATTCTTCTCTCATTTGTCATTTTTCACTATGTTCATGAGATGTTAAAGCTGACAATTTTGTGATTAGTAGGGACCAATAATGTTTAAACTTCAATAACAATTCCATTGACTTCTAATAGAGATAATTTAAATGGCATTCAAGAGTTTTATAATTAATAATTGACATTATTTAAAACATAATTTTGAGTGTTATTGGCAAATCAAGTTCATCCTATATGCTCTGTCTACACCTCCCAACCAGCTTATTGAATAGGCTAATATTTCTATTCTTTTTTTTTTTTTTTTGGTTTTCTATTGGTGTTTAGGATTTTCATTTGTCTCGACTAATCTAGTTTAAGCCGCATTAGACCCACTGTTTGTGTCGGGGAGTTCTTCCAACATAATCTACTTCATCCAAGATTTGAACTCGAAATCTCAAATGGATAATTGGATTTCTTATCCGTCTGACCTAAACTACTATATTGGTAATATTTCTATTGTAGGTAACTGCAAAATATTGGTTTTCAAGATAATATGTAGCAGGCACCCACAAAATTCAACAACACTATGCATGGAAAGAGATACAAAAGAGAAACCAAAGAGGAAGAGTCGAAGCATAATCAGTTTAGAAGGAAGGGGTGAAGCCTGGAGTGGTGCAAGTAATTGATAATAACTAGCAACATTCAGTTTAATTTCATTATCCAGGTCTTTATTTTATTTAAAATTTCACGGATGTTTTGATATCGTCTTGGATAGTAGTCTTTGATTCGAGATTTATGATTTATGAATTTTATCCTAATGTCCATAGTTTTTGGAATATGTTTTGGATTATGTTGTAACACAGTTGCTTGTGTTGTGACGCAGCCCACCAAATGTAAACAGTAGAATTCTAAATTTAGTAGGGGCCATTTAATCTCCCAAATACATGCCGCTTTGATGTTGGATTTTTATTTTTTTTTTACTTTTTTGGGTTTATTTTTTCGGTTAACAAAAATTAATTATTTTAAATTATCTTTTAAAAGTAAACAAAACAATGTCAACATGATTTAATAAATTATTTTTAAATAAATAATATAAAATATATTTCGTGTTTTGCACGAATTTATAATTTAGTATTAAAACAATAGATAAAATGATAGATTATAATTTTAGAATAGTTATTAAAATAATAGATTATGAGTATTTGACAAATTAAGAATAATTTAAATTTTTTATGTTATTAAATTTTTTAAACAATATTTTAATTACATTAATATGTTTAAAATATATATTATAATTTTATTGAGATGAAAATAGTATTTCTTTTGCTTTATTTATATCTCAATATTTTAATTTTTTACGAAATTTAAAAAATTTGTTTGATGTTATAATTTTAAAAGAGAAATAATAATTGAAATAATAATATTATAATTTTTAAAAAAAGAATAATGATTAAAGTAGTAATATTATAATTTTTAAAATGAGAATAGCGAGTGAAGTTGTGAAATATAATATTTATATTAGAATTTTAAATAGTGAAATAAAGATTAAAGTAATAATTATATTTGATAAAATAAAATAATTTAAATAATTTATATTATTAAATTTTTTAAATAAAAAAATTATAATTTTTATAAAATATTTTTTTTAAAAATATTATAATTTTTATAGGACGGATGAGAGAGTATTAACATAAGAACCTTTAAAAGGCAAAATATAGAGACAAGGCAGCCTATATATCTACAAGATCTATACTCTCTTTCTGTCACTTCTATTTTCTCCGAGTTTTGAGCCTGAATTATTACAATTTCTTTCCGCTTTTTCCTTTTCAATTTCAGGACTCGGCTTTCTTTCGATCTACCATCTCTGTTAAATAGTAATCTAATCTCTGTTAGTAGTAGACTAGTAGGTTAAGATATTAAAAAATTCAAACGTATTAATATTAAACTCTATTTATTTTTTAAAAAATAAATAAAATATTTAAAGTTCTTAAATTAAAAAATATATATATACTATATATTTTTATTGATATATCTTATATGTGTCTATATTATTTATTTTTAGATCAAAAAAAATGTATCTAACCTTATTCTTTTTGAGATTGAGGGACTATTTGATAGATTAAATATAACCTTAAAAATTATATTTACAATTTAAATTTAAAGTTAACAAAAAAATTTAAGTTTCAAATCGCTTTTTTGGTGACTTCAAAATCTTCCTACCAAGCAAGCATATATGGCTTGTTTGATAAGAGTGTTCCCAAATTAACAAACTGTGGTCTATAATTTAAATTTAATTTTAATAAAAAAAATTAAAATTTAATTTAAACTACAAATTTAATTTTTTAAATTTAAATTTTCTCTATCATATATCTTTTTAAATTATATTTGAGTCAATAATATCGTAATATCACTATCTACCACTATCTACCGATCACATAATAGGGTGACATATGATGTATGAAACTTTTTTTTTTACATACTTCTATCACCAACACTAACAATTGACTATGTCGTGGGTGAAAAACAATTAAATTTCACGCACATAATTATTTTATTTTAGTAGTTGAATCAAAAAAGATGGGGTACACGTACACCATTGATGCATGGCATTGGAGATTGAAGGAGTTCGAATTAATTAACA
>JAUMHB010074924.1:0-12770 GCA_032359685.1 Pittosporum tobira | reverse complement strand
CAAGGATTGTAGTGGGGTTTGGAAATGTAAGACTTTGGACGGAAGGCGGTTGATCAAATGGACAGCAGTGGTAACAGTATCGGGCCAATGTCTTGTGGGAACATGTGCGCCGAGAAGGAGGGCTCGGACAGTTTCAAGGATATGTCAATTTTTCCTTTCAGCTACCCCATTTTGTTGTGGTGTCTGGGGACATGAAGTTTCATGAATAAGGTCGTGGAGTTGAAAATAGGACTGAAAATGGTGATTGACATATTCTCCACCATTGTCAGAACGAAGAATTCGAATCTGAGCTGAAAACTGAGTCTGAATCATAGCATGAAATGACTGAAAAACCTTAAATACTTCATCCTTATGTTTCAGCAAATATAGCCAGGTCATGCGTGTGCAATCATCAACAAATGTTACAAACCAACGTACACCAGAGACAATAGACACGGGGGATGGCCCCCATACATCGGAATGTATTAAAGCAAAAGGAATGTCACTTTTATTCATGCTTAAAGAATAAGTAGCCCTATGACTCTTGGCTAAAATACAAGTATCACAATTTAACTCAGAAGTTTTTACATCAGAAAATAAATCAGGTAACAAATGCCTTAGATACTCGAATGATGGATTTCCCAAATGGCGATGCGACAACCAAATCTGTCGAGTCTTGGAACTTAGTGAAAAAGACACGTGATGAGCTCTCCCCACACTGAAATCTTTCATGTAGTATAATCCCCCCCTCTTAGTACCACGCCCAATTATCTCCTTAGTGAGAATATCCTGTATAAGACAAAAATCAGCAAATATGAGTACCACACAATTCAGGTCTGTGGTAATTTAACTCACAGATAATAACTTGTGGGATAATGTCACAGAACCAGCTCCTGTGACAGGAGAGACCACTCCATTGGCATTTGCAATGCTAGTGCGCTGTGGGGATGAATATTGAGAAAGATTCGTAGGATCAAAGGTCATATGATCTGTGGCCCCAGAGTCAAGTAACCAATCATCATGGTTGGTATTGCAGTGAGAACTAATTAAGGCATGACAGGGATTACCTTGATCCATAGAAAAAAAATTATGTTGAGGAATTAGAGATAGACACGGTTCATCTGCTGCTACAGTAGCTTTGCCTATGCATGTACTTGTACCAGCAGTGTCTTGTTTCTTCTGGGCTTGGAGTTCATGCCACCAGTCCAGATATCCATGCAGTTGGAAGAAATTTTCCCGTGTGTGCTTCATATTGCCACAATGAGTGCGCTTTGATCCGTCAGATGATGATCGGCCTTTAGAGCCAGATTTTCCAGCATGCTGTGGGTTCGATCCATGGATCCCAAGCTTGAGGCCTCTCGAAGCAAGCACTGCTCCTGGAGGGGGTTCATGGTCACTTGCGTTCATCACCACCTGACGAAGAGCCTCTCTACGGACATGAGCATAAGCTTGCTCTATGGTGGGAAACGGGTGTAGCTGCAGCACGTCACTCCGGATGTTATCCAGCTTGTCGTCAAGACCATCCAAAAAAACGTAGACCCGATCTTCTTGGAGGAGATTATTATACCTTTGAATATCAGCAGGGCATTCCATTGGATTTGGACGTCGAAAATCAATTTCACGCCAAAGACCTTGCAAGTCGGTGTAATATTTTTCCAGAAATCCACCTGTTTGACGGAGACGTGAAACACGGCGCCAGAGATCATAAACCTGGGATGTATCACTACCATCAAAATAAGTGGTGGTAGCAGAGTCCCACACTTGTTTGGCTGTGGGAAACCGAATAAAGTTTCCAATTAATGTCGAATCCATGGAGTTGATAAGCCATCCTTTAACAATGGCGTTGTCGGTGCGCCATTTGCGAAAGGATAGGTCAGTAGGGGATGGCTGGGTCAGTTCGCCGTTGATGTAGCCCAACTTGTCTTTGCCGGAGATGTACATCTCGACAACTTGGGACCACAAGCCATAGTTGGAGCCATCCAACTTGATGCCAATCGGTAGAGCTGCAGGTTCTGAGGTCACGGTTGGGGCCTGGGCTTTGGACAGAGCTTCGGCCATCTTAGAGGTGAGTAATTCAGAGAGAAAGTTTATTTCATTATTTCATACAGAGGTATTGTATACATTTATAGACAATTTTTGGGCTATACAGATTTTTAGTGCTAGAATCATGGCTTGGTAGTTTATATCTTATTCATGAAATCTTTCTGATTTGGTTAACTCCTATAATCTCTCTTATTTATCTCTTAATTGACAGCTCACGCCAACAACATATACCGAGGATTTTTTGTATAAAAGAAAAAGACTTTACATATATAAGTAAATGTGAAATTTGTGTAAGGTTCCACACAAAAATTATCTATGCAGAAGGTCCCAGGTACATGAGAGGAAATCAACTAACTTGTTTTTATTGTTCAAGTTTTAGATAGTGGACTAGTGGTCCGAGTGATGAACAACAACGAACTTTATTGTTAGATAGAGTAAACAAAAATTAAACACCTTTAGTTTATCAAATTTTTGTAAAAAGAAAATATTGTAATTTTTTAAAACATTTCAAAGAGGAAAGTGTCGTAAACCGGAAGAGTATATATCTTCGTGCGAGAGGCTTTACTTGATCAGTAAAAGTTATGCATATGCCAAATAATGGTGTACATAAGAGAAATTGCGAGCAGGTTTAGGGAAATCTCAATGCGTAACATGCATTGATGTATGAATATGCATTCCATATGAATTCAAAATCCATTAAGTTTAGAGTAAATTTATAATTTTCTTTTCCGGCAACAAGTTGAGAGTAACTGACCACGGGCATTTGTATGAGAAAACCTTGGACATTAAGCCACGATTGGTAAGATACATCGACATTGTTAAACCATTAATTAGAATATCAGCTAACTAGAGTGTCCAACAAGCCAGGTCTTCGGAGTCATCTTGGGTTTGGTTCGTTTAAACTTTTGGTTCGGATTCATTCAAAAGTTTATTTGACTTAATAAGTTCAAGTCAAACTTTTTAAAAAAACAAAAAAAAAAATTAATTTAAATTAATCTCAAAATTTATTTTTTTAAATGAACAAACTTCAAGCCGGCAAACTTGGTTTTGAAAATAAACCCCTGTACAGGACATATATATACTAAAAGAAGAAAACAGAGCCAGTTAAAATGTGGAAGGGTGGGCATAAGTCAAGACTCGCATTCAGGGTTATAGCTTTCTGCGGTTAAATGGTTCCAACCTACCCTCTGCAGTAATTAAAAACGCTGAATGGAAGACTCGAACCGTCCATCGGCTGAATCATGTGCCCCACAATTGTCACGCTTTCTCACATGTGAGGGAACAGTTGCTCTCAAAGGTGATATGTCAAATCAGAAACCCTAGCCTCTAAAACTTACAAATTCGGATTTGGGGAAGATATGGTGGAGTTTTTGTTTTCCGTCCCTTCGGTTCTTATTCGTGTTAATTATTTTGTGTTTGATGCGTTATTATATTCTGCTCTTATAATAATAATAATAATAAATCCTTTCATCTATTTTCGTGAAATTTTATTTCTCTAATTTTGTATGATTATTTGTTTAGAGAAATAATTTATTCCAATGTTTCCACTTTATGATGGTAGATTTATTCAGATTTGATGACTTATTCTTTCACATTAAGATTCGAAGACTATCGACTTTTTCTTTAGTGATCTTATTTTGAAGATGCTCAACCATCTAATTTTTCAATGTATTTGTATTGACAATTTGACATATTGTATTACACATTCACGTATTTATGTCAAGATTTATTAATTTTTAAAATATATTTGTCGGTATTTGTAGAGAATTTGTTATTAATTCATTAGGACGTAATGAGTAAAAATAAAACGAAGAAGAAAATGTAAGATATACTCTTCTTTAAAATTGCTTACATTTCCTATAATTGGATAGACTATAAGTAATTTTTTCTCAATATTAAGTTTTAAAAATATGTCAAATTAATTTTCAATCATGCGAATTAATATTTTACATTTTAAATTGAAGGAAGTTGTAAATTGATGCATTCCATTTTCACAAAAAAAAAAAAAAAAAAAAAAAAAAAAAAAAAAAAGGATAAATTTATGACAGTTAAAATAAATTTCAATCATTGTAGTTAATCAATAACCATTTGAAACTCTCACTATTAATTTATTTTATCCCTCCCCCACCCAAAAAAAAAAAAGCGTAATGGGTGTCACAAAGACTAGTATTTAAAAATTCATTTATTTTGGGTCAAAAGAACTTGTAGTTTGACTTTCTAAATATGAGCAATCTTATCGAAATGATTTAGTTATTATTTCTGAATTCTCATATTAGGAGTTTCTGGTAGCCGACCTTCGTTAATTTGTTTATGGGGCTCGATGTGGTCGAGGCTTCGATCTGAGAGGTTTTATTATCTGAATTAGCGGTAGGAGCTTCTGTTTGCTTAACTTTCATTGATTGTGTGTACACCTAACAAAATTGATGACAATTCAATAGATGTCCAAAATTATTTAATATTAAATGAATATAGATTGAAATTATTTAGAGAAGTTTATAAATTGATTGAGTTAAACGGTTTTATAAATTAAATGGATTTAATTGAATAATTAATGGTTAAACTAATTAACATATGCTAACTATAGGTATAGTCATACACGTGTAATTTATAAATAACTTGCGTAATCATTAATTCATGAGAATACTAATTTAGCAAAATGAGTATTCATCTTGTTCATCATGCAATAAGTTGTTACCACATGGTGTTTTTGTATATGCTATTTTATTTTTCTTTTTATTTTCTTTTTCTTCCTACATTTTCAAGACTCAAACGAAATCGGAATTATAAAATTTTTATACCATAAAATCCGTGACGTTGAGAGCTTCTCAACAAGATGTATATTAATATACTTTTAAAAACGTATAAAAAAATGATGTATAAATTAAATTTAAAGTTGATATAGGTTATTCATATTCATCATTATCCATATATATTCGTTCATTTATCAGTCACGTAAAATTCAATCCATTTTAATCTAATCCAAATAGATTCAAATTTATTTATGCTTATCCAAATACATCCTTAACTATCTATTTGTCAGACCTAATTGTGTTGTTTGGCCCATAAGCTATCATTACTTGGTCTATAAGTTAAATATGTCTATATAATGCCTCATATGTACTCTTTAATTCTCAATTCGTTATAATATAGTTTTGTTCTTTTATTGTTTTAGTATATAGTTTCCTTTTATATTATGTTTGTCGTTTATATTTTCGTATGAACTCTAATATAGTATCAAGAACCGATCATAAACCTTAGTCACTTCCATTGCCGTCGTTGCTATTAGTTCTGTCGTCCAAAATTCTAATTTTAATAAATTTTGGAGAAAGTTTAAAATTATTTTGGTGTTTTGGATTTTAGAGAAATTCAAGAATTTTGCTCGTTTGACTAGTGCCGCTAATTACATGAATTCTTTTACTTACTTTAGATACATTCGAAGGTTTGTGGGACAAATTATAGTTCCCACTTGATATTATTGTGGATATTAACATAATATTGTCGTGGATATTGCCATGAATATTATCATGATATTATCATGGATATTGCCGTGGATATTATTGTGATATTGTCGTGAAAATTATTTTAGTTAAGCTTAACAAGTTAAAAAGTTGTTGTATAAGACTTTTAGTTTTAGGAAAATATTAGAGAATATTAATATTATTAATATTAATATTCTAATATTTATGGTATTAGTATATTAATTAGTATCCAATATATAATTGGATTATGTTGCTTGGCCCCATAAACTATCCTAACTTAATCCATAAATTAAGTAAGTCTATATAATGTATCATATGTACTTCCCAAGTTATATTAATATAATTTTGTTCTTTTATTGTTTTAGTATATGTCTTCCTCTTATATTATGTTTATTATTTATATTTTTATATAAAATCTAATAGGTTAGCTTACGAGATTTTGATGTTCTAAAAGTTCTCATTTACATGTGAAAATTAAGGTGATGTTTTGTTTCATAAGTTAGATGTTCTAAAAATTGGTAAATAAACTTAGATAGCAGAGAGATATTGACAATGCTCATTAGAGAATAATCGGACATAAATAAAAATTAATTGAACATAAACGTCCAACTTACTTATGCGATAAAAGACTCCGTAACGACTAATCAAAAATTAATCGGAACCAAATGGATGATATTTTAGAAAAATGGTGGTGACATATCATGCACATTCTGAAATATATTCGCATATTTCATACGACGTAGAAATGTACAACTATTATTGAACATGTGCATGAATCGGTACTCTTATTTTAGGCGTAGTATAATATCTCTCGGGGAATTACGTTTGTATTTAAGCAAGAATAGTGGTCAAGCATGGGCAAAAAGTAGCTAAAATTTAAATTTTGAAACAATTAAGTACTTGTTTTATAGCAATTTATAAGCGTTTAAACGCAACAAAAAATTAAATTTGATATGTTAAATATAAATTCAAAAAATTAAATTTATATCTTAAATTCAATTTCAACAAAAATTTATAATTAAATTTGAACTATAAAAATCACAATGAGACAATCTCTATCAAACAAATCTTAAATTTTTTTTTATCATAAATGAACTATTCATGGGATTAGTTGCCTTAGGACCACGTGTAGGGCACATGGATCGGGTTTTGGAGAGGACTCTTCAACGCGTTCTTCATGGCACTTGGTAGCTGTGCCATACCATGTATTTTCTTGAGAGGATGGGTCAAGTAGGTCCGAAGAATGGCCCCGGGTATTGTACTATGGTCTGGTACAATGCATTTTATACTGTTAAGTGCTACTGGTCCGATACAATGCATTTTATACTGTTAAATGCCACTAAAATATATCGGATCAAATGCAACTCTCAACCTTTGAAGAGAAAGAAAAATAATATTTTAAATAGTATTAAAATTTTCTTAGACGATTATTACATTTTTTAATATAAATGTTTGATATATCTATTTTAGAATATAACAATATTAGTAATTTACGAATTTTTAACTTTAAATTTTTTAATTTAAATTAATATAAATTTATTTGAGTGTCTCGATTCATTTGCTATGCAAAGAGGGGATCATATTGTTTTTCTCAGTTCTAAATATACCTTGTAAAATATATGTTTATACATATAGCAAATTTATTATCATATTTAGTTAATTCAAACCAAGTTATTATTTAATATTACAAAAATAATTATTTTTATAATTTAGAATGAATGTAATATCTTAGAAGTATTGCTAATGAGGTCTTAACATTTATGTTTGGCTTCGAGATTTTATCACATATTTCTTGAGTTCAAATCTCATCCAATTGTGAGTTGTGGGATTGGATCTCTTTGTTAGATTTCTCTATAAGTAATAGTTAACCTTATGTTAATAAATATAAAATATTTATCGATTAAAAAAACGTTAATATATATTGATATTAATGATGTTTTTATCCAAATTAGTTCACTTATAATTAATTATGCCATTATATTAATTTAACACATCATTTAAGACTCATCTTGAAATCTCTTTTTTCTTTTTTTTAACCATCAATACTTTGGTTTGGGGTTTTTAACCTTCTTTCGTCGTGTTATGTTTTTATAAAACAAAATATTCTCATATTATCATACTTTTATTTCAAAATTATAGATATTTTTTATTCTTATTTTCTCAATTATAAAAAGAATGAGTAAAATATTTAAACTATGCAATTTAAAAAAAAAATTATTTTTAAGAAGAGGGAAAAACTTTAAACCACATAAAATTTAAGTATTTTTATAAAATTTTGTATAAAATGAGTATCATGCGCGAGGTGCATAATATTTACTAGTACATTCTATTCTAAAGAAGTATCATATTTTTGACTTTTCTTATTGAGCATGTCCATATTTAATGACGACACATTTGACTTATAACTATATATTGGCAATTTTCAAGCTTATATATATATATATAAGATAATACAAAATTCGGAGTATTTATCTTTTAAATCCTTGTATAATTTATAATTTAATACTAATGTAAATTTACTTAAGTTTTAAAAAGCAAAAAAGATTGTAGATTATAACATTTCATATAGTTTACATTAATCAAATTACAGATTCTTATAAACTTTTTCTTATTTAAAACTATATTAATTGATACTCCATTCGTTCTATAAAAAATAGTTTTGTTTGAATTTTTTAGTCAAATTGATCATTTTTTGAAACAAAATTATTACTAATCTATGTATAGATAGGCGACGAAACTATAATCATTAGAAATTACATCAAATGTATTCCTAGATTTAATGTTCGTTTGTTTAAATACATAAATATATAAAGTTAATTATTAATTTGAAATTTGGTCAATTTGACCAAAAAATTCAAATTAAGCTACTTTTTATGGAACATATGGAGTATAAAAAATCAAAACCTTAATTTTTGGTCTCAAATTAAGCATATCCTTAACTTATTACACACCAGTAATGTATCCTCTTTTTTTTATTATTTACCTCCTGGTGTCTGATATCATCATTAACACAATTCAAGCATCCATCAGCTCAATATACTGTGATTAGGAATTAACTGAGATAATATTTAGAGCTCAAAATTGACACATAATAAGTCCCGCGGACCATCCCTAGTCTAAAATTTAGTAATTTAAAGAAACGGAACAAAACAAAGGACAATATTTTAACTAATATTCTAAGACTGGCCTAGGTGGGATCTATACGAACCATCCAATGGCTCGATTTGATTTTTTAGGTGTAGGTGAACTTTGTCGGTTTTAAAAAACAATATATTGGGTCAATATTCATAGTCAAGCTTAGTTAGGTAGCTAAAATAATTATTGTTGTCCGTTTTAGATTAACGGTGTAAGATGTTCACTTATACGCTAAAAATTATTCAGGAGGGAGTAACAACTTTTAGCACGTACGTGAAATGACAAATTTGCCCCTAGCCTTTTTGTCTTCTAGTATCTATGCGCTAAAAATTATGGTACATACGTGTATGTGAAATGACATATTTACCCCTAATTTTTTTTTGTCTTCTAGTATTTACGTACTAAAAATTATGGTACGCAAGTGCTAAAAATTATGGTACGTAAGTACCATAAATAATAGCGCGTATGCGCTATAAATAATATCGCATAATCACACCTCCAACAAAGCGATATAGTTAATAGCTTAATATACGGGTGGTCTTGAGTTTGATTTTTGGCCGCGTACGTACCAAAAAATTTTGCGCCTATCTAACGTGTAGTCCATTATTTTGTCTAATCCTACATTGTTGGATCCTAAACAAACGACTATGATCATTTTGACTAGATAACAATTTTGAATATGAATCCCGACCATTGTTTAAATGAACATAAGTAAAGCAATTATTAGTATTAAATATATAATTTTGTTTTTTCATTTCTACTTTTATCTAGTACTAGTTTTGGCTCCAGTACATTACACAGGAAAGAAATATTTTTAACTTGTAGTTTGAGTTTTATGTTACGTGTGCTCATTGATATTCATCAAAATTACAAGTTGAAATTTTATTTGTTTGATTTTCCTAAAAGTTATCTATTAAAATATTTTTAAATGTAATACATTTAATTTATAGTTCTTTGTTTACGTAAACATAACAAATTCTTATTTTAAAATATCCAAAAAGACATAAAATACGATTATTTTTGGACTTTGAAAAGACAACAACAACATAGGTGTATTTTTTATTCTTTTTTTATAAAATAAAATTTTATTTGATGTTGGTCATGGAGCATTAGTTTGGAGTAAGCAAATGGAGAAACAAATTTATAATTAGATATATATAAAAGAAACAAAGATAACCTTGTTAGGTAACAAAAATGTTGTACCAATTTTTCTTTTCTTTTAACTAAGAGTATAAATTGAATAAATTATACATGCAGTCCTTTGTTTGGATTCCCCTCTTTAAATTACTCAAAGTTTCCTCATTTAAGTATTTGGTTTGTGCATATTAAATGTTAAGTCGCACATGAGGTCTTAATCTGATAGTTAAGATTAAAATTTTAAAATTTATAATAATTTTATTAGTGTAAGTTATATATATATATATATATATATATATAGAGAGAGAGAGAGAGAGAGAGAGAGAGAGAGAGAGAGAGAGAGAAATATTGATATTGGTTATAAAATTCATGTGTAATTTTATGTCTTCAAAGTGCAGATGTTAAGGAAAATGTCCATTTAAGTATTTTCTAATTTTAGCAAATTGATTCTACTTTAACTTTTAGTTCATTGCAAAATAATAAGATTATAAGGTTTTATAATCACTATCAATCTCATCCACAATTGTAACAAAAGCTTATTAGTGATGAAGAAATATAAATCTCACATACATGATTAGACTAAGACATCGTTAACAACGATACTATATCTAAACCTTATTTGATAAGTTTAGGTATTATGGAACTCAAATGCAATAAGAAATCAAGTTTGATGAGTTAAATGTAAATTTAAAAAATTAAATTTGTAGTTTAAATTTAACTTTAATAAAAATTTAAAATTAAATTTAAGCTGCAAATTGAATTTGATAAGAAATTCTACCAAACAAACACTAAAGTGTTTACACAAACAATCAAGTTACCGGCAAGACTTGTTACAAAGGAATTTAATTTTGACCCATATCAAATAAAATAAGAATAAACACACACACACACACACACACACACACACACACACATATATATATATATATATATATATTTCATGTATTTGGGAAAAAGATTTGTCTGAAAAATATTAGACTTGTCGAACCGTGTGAATTTGCTGAAAGGTTTAGGCAATCTTTTTGGCATAAAGTGCATTGTGTGACCTGTGACGGATTGAAAAAGTGATTATATGTAAACTTGCTGGCAGGAAAATAATACTAATTAATACATTAACAAATAAGGATTAGGTTTTGGGCTTTTAATAATTGCAAGTTTGATCATAAACCACCGACAATGCAATCATTTCATAACTCTAGTACTTTTGAAATTAGGTTTAGGCCATTGTTAAGAACGGTGTTCTAAACATTTCCATTTAGGTTCGATTAACCTCGCCAACGACGAGGTCTTAACATAAGATTGAGGTTATGATATTTTTACAAACATAGGTTTTAAGTTTGAGTCTCCCGCATATAATGCGTATAGTTATTTTTTCATTGATTAATTGTTTTCCCTACTTATGTGTGATTATCTTTCACATTATTTGGATCATTTGACCCATTATTATAAGTTTAATGATGTGTAGTATTGTCCCCCTTATCAAGTGATATTTATGGCCCATTATTAATATTATAAAATTATGATGTTTTTATGAGATTCGAATCTTGGTTGATCCTAACTTAGTGTCTTTGTAAGTATGGTGAAATTATTAACACCACTTGCTCAAAAAAAAGTTCTATTAATCTTCGTCTACATGTTAGACAAACCCTCAATTGTCCCAATTAATTGGATATTTATGTTCTGTCTGGTTCCCACTGCATATGCAATAGCAATTGAATGAAATTTATATTAAAAAGTGGATGTCGGAATAAAATATATTATTAGTAACCATATTTTTGTTGAAAATGAAAATGATATAGGAATATGTAGTGAATGTTTATTCCTCCAAAGATGAGTTTCATTCATTCTATTACCAATCTCATCTTTTACTTAAATTTTAGTATTAGTTAAATATTTAATTCTAACAACCACTATTTTTTAATATAAATTTTATTCTATTTCTATTACGTACATAATGAAGAATCAAATGCGACATTATGTCCGATTAACTTTCACCAAATTAAATTCATTTTCATGTCTGTCTCACAATTTTGAAACACCGCTAATAATATAAAGTTTCACATTAGAAGACGGTTGACTTACTTGTGAATTGAATGTTGAATTTCTAAGCAGCCTTTTTCCTCGGTTAATAGTTTATTTTTAGAAATAAATTATTTTAAAAGTGTTTGTTTTTATTTATTTAAAATAATTTATACATTAAATAAATTAACAGTATTTTTAATTTATTGAAAAAATAATTATGATAAACAAGATTAGACCAATTTAGATTTTATAAAGATTTTTGCATGTCCTTTTTACTTGGATCGGGCAAGCCCTTTAATTCGGGCTTAGAATTATGACTTGAAGCCCAAAAGGTCCAAATATCGGTACATACTAACAGCGTTCTTTACATACATTATTAGTTATTTTTTAGCTCCATTTTTTAACAATTTATTTACATTTTACTAATTTATAATTTTTTTAATTAATTAATTAATTTATTTATTTACTTTAACAATTTGAACATCTTAATCTTGACTTCTGTTTCATGAAGATGTTACTAGAATCAATTGGTCAACCGACCCGTGTCTTAGGTGAGCAGTTAATAGTTGGGAGACAAATACAGTACGTAATTGCGGTAACAGTTGCTTTCAGATAGCCGTCCAAGAGATATACATTCATTACTCGGCGAAGCATTTTTCCATTAAAAGTATCACACAAATGTAATTTTTTTATAATTAAAATTTATTTTTTATAAAAAAATTACTATTAATTTTAACATATCACTTGAAAATACAATTAAATAGAATCGTAAAATTATTATTAATTTTTAAGTCTTAGTATATAACATGACTTAAAATAAATTATTGGGATAATAATAATAATAATAATAATAATAATAATAATAATAATAATAATAATAAGGTACATGTCATCTAAGAAATTGATTTTGTTAAGATTTTAGAATTGCTGTAAAACTAGTCCCTAAAATAACAGCCTACTCTTTTTAACAAAAAA